>LOEQ01002580.1:59620-71043 GCA_001685075.1 Bramus lutescens
CAGGGGTGGTTCAGTAATTGACTGTTCAGTTTCCATGAGTTTGTAGGCTTTCTGGGGGTAGAATTATTGTTGAATTCTAACTTTATTCCATGGTGATCCGATAGTACGCAGGTGGTTACTACAAATAGAAATACTATTGTTTAGCTAAATTATGACACCAGACTGCCTCCTGATGTTTATCTTTATATCCAGAGACAAAGGCTATTCTCAGCTTTAAACAGAGAAGTCTCTTTTTATCTTGAATGTTTGTGAATGCAGGGATGCATGGTTTCTCAAGGTGCTAAAAGTAAGCGACTGTTGAGTACTCAGCCATAAAGAGGGCATTTATTCAATTCTTGTAAAGTTAAGTGTAGCTCAGAAGAGGATGTAGAAAAAAAGAAATATAGAAGAAAGGATGGAAAATGTTGCATTCTGAGCATGGGAGAGCCAATGCAATCATGACTTCACAGCATCTGAACCCTTCTGAAATGGCTGACACTAGACTGGAAATAACAATAATCAACCATGTGTCAGGGAAAAGTTTGAGGGATGCTTTCCCTCCTTGATGAACTAACTACTGGTTATTGTTGGCTTCTTGGGGTGGGAAATTCAGCTGTGAATTCATTGCATAGGCTACCAGCCTCCAACAGATAGTTCCAAACCCATTTTCACACAGAAGTTCCTGGCTAAGTTGTTCAGTGGGCCTCAAAACAGTGATGACACATGAATGTCAGAGGAGGACTTGTTGGGAAGAGGAAAAGTCACAGCAGTGGGAGGGACCCTGGGATACAGCAAGACTATATTTTACACACATATGCAATTGTGAACGAGCAAACCAAATACAAGCTAAACTGATTCTCATCTTCCAATTTGCAAAACTAGTGAACATAATGTAACAAAAAGGCTAATATTATCTGATATAGCAAAAATACAATTCAATTAATCATCCTAAAACAGGGAGATTATCCTGCAATGTTGGGTCCCTGGATGCCATCACCAGGATTCTTATAAGGGCAGCAGGAAAATAAAATGCACAGAAGAGAAAATGTAATAATGAAGGCAGGCATTAGAATGGTGTGGCCACAGGCCAATATATGATGGGGTTTACCCAGAAACTAGAAGAGACAAGAATAGATTCTGACCCTAGACTTGGCAACACCTTCATGTCAGGCTCGTGGTCTCTAGAACTATGGAAAATTTCTGTTGCTGTAAGAAATAAAAACTATAGTAATCTAATAGGCATCCCTGTAAACTAGCAAACACACATACAACACTATTGGGATATGCCTTTTATATCTGGGATAATGATAAAATGATGCTTAAGTCCAGGTTCTCTATTTCAATACAGTTGTTGATAGCTCAAAAATGTCAGCAATTAAAGACTTCTTATAATTCATCCCTGTCCTGTTGAATTGCAGAAAGGACACCATAATGTTCCACCTTAGGAACATTACACACATACAGAATTTCACAATAGAGAGAGAAAAAAATATAAGAAATTTCTAAAGAATGTAAAGTAATCTACTGAGGATTTTAGAGCTAATTTTGTTAGGTAATAGTTCTTGCCACTTAGCTCAAGAGTAGAGATTTTAGACAATTATAGACAACTTTAGATACTTTGGAAAAAGAATACTTTGTATTCTGCAGGCAGGATGCTGGGCAAAAATACTGAAGCTACTCTGGTGCTGAATAAAATTTATCTCTATGGGAAGATGCAGCTAAGGTGAAGGGCAGGCAAGGACAGGCTGCATTAACAAACTTTCAGTGATGTGCAAAAGTCAGACTCCAGTACAGAATATTCCATTCACACTCTCAAACTAATCTCAGTGCCTCATCAATTCCAATTTTAGTTTTGCAAATTCTCATATAACTAGACAATATAAGAAATCCATCTTGGTTAGCCAGGAAAAGGAAAACAGAAACATCCTTCACTTATTGCAAGAACCATGGATCTTCATCTATAGCCCTCGCAGACAATAACTTCCTTTTTCTTTTGTCTGTGGTTACAAATGGAAATTGATATGAGGGGTAATTTTATTTGTTCATTGTCATTTTCTATTTCAATTTGAGAGCTGTACCATTGTGACTCCTTCTCTCTGTTTGAATCTAAAACAAATATTCTCCAATCCTATGAATGAATTAGAAAATTTAACAAGTATTTTAAGGTAAGCCTCATTTACTAAAGATAAACTTGTGACAAAACTATTGCATACAGCTATAAACTTAGGCTTTGGAATGAGATACAAGTCGATTCAAATTCTGCCTATCCATAAGATGGGCATGCAATTTTGGATACACTTCTAAGAGATCTAAAGCTAAGCTTTTCCGTGAAATAGATGATAAAATACCCTGAATCAAATTAAATAAGAAATGCAGGGCTGATAAAAATTGTGTCTATGTGCAGAGGTCAAGGGTAAATCTCACATTTCTTTTTTCCAGTGCTATTCCTGTATGTATTTAAGACCATCTCTTACTAACTTGAAACTCAGTAGACTAGATTGACTATCTAAGGAATCCTAGTGATCCATCTGTCCCCACCTCCTTACCTTAGGGATGACAAACACATGCTCAAATAAACTTCTTGTTCCTGTGTCATGCAGCAAATAAGCAGAAACCTAGATGTCTGCACTAGATGAGCAATGCATACTACTAGTCATTGGAGGACTGGCCAGTACCTTCTCCAAATCACCAAGACTTCAGTACTGGACCCCATTACCAACTTGTTACCATGATTAGGATTCAGAATCCACAGAACACAACACTGTGATGAAGTTCTGCACCCCATTTTTGAGGCCGAGCAAGAATCTCAAACAAATGATTTAGAATTAGAATTGTGTTGTGAGAATAAAACACTATAAAGTTATTAGTGACAAAAAGATTAAAACAAATCAATATTTACCATTCAAGGCACTCTGTGAGACTAGAAAGGCAGAAACTAATCATACTTCCCATTTTGCTAATGATTTCTTTTATCATGCAGAAATTTTAGTTTGACGCAATTCTATTTTCTATTTTTACTTCTTGTTGTCTGTGCTTTTAGGTTCACATCCAACAGTCCTTGCCAAGATGAACATTCCTCTGCCTCTACACCCCAATATTAATGGTAGTTTCTTCCTTTCTTCTTGAACCATTTATTCTGCTTCCCTCATGATGCTTTTTCACCACAAAGGATACTTGCTGGAAGAGTTAGTCTAGTTCATATTTGGTGACATGCTATTAGCTGGTCAAATATTAGACACATTGAAATAAAATATCTGATTTCCACAAATTAGAGTTTGAACTGGAAACCAAGAAAAGCAAAGGCTTTCACAGGCCTAAAATTACATAGTGCCTGAACTTAGAAGTATCACACTAGAATCCATTGTTTTCATGTTTATTGCATATTTAGTGTGCCCTGCACTTGCAGAATACTGTGATGTGATTGGGAAAATTCCCTTTCCTACCAGCCAGTGGCCCCAGTGATATGGGTATACCCTGTCCTCCGCTTTTCGATGCTCATACAGACAGGCTCATAAGAGCTTAGACAATCATCACTCCCGAAGCTAAAGTTCATTTAACTTCGTAATTCCCTAGGAGGGTGTTTTAGATAATTCCCTACCACTGTTAAGGCTTTCCCTTAACCTTTCATGCCCTTAAAAAACATACTTGCTTTAACCTGTTCTTTTAAAAGAGATTGTGTGTGTGTGTATGTGTGTGTGAAAGAGATAGAGATGACAGAGAGAGAGAGAGAGAGAGAGAGAGAGAGAGAGAGAGACCAACAAGTGCTCAGAGCTGGAACTGAAGGCATTTTCAAAACATCTGGCTTATTCAGTGGATGGTGCTGGGATTTGAACTCATGTCTAATTCTAAACAAAATAAACTTCTTTCTATGAAAATGAAAGCACAATCTAACTAGGGTTTAACTTTATTCTTTTTCTTCTTATGAATGACTTGCACAGAGAACCTGAGGAGCTTTCCACAGTTAGCACACTTAGCACCAGGCTTTTGGGGGAGACAAACAATCCCTTTCACAGAATTTTCTGTGCTCATCAGAACTGTGTGGCTTTTAGGGGGCTCTTCATATTCTATACATTATAGAAAACCTTAAAACAAAGCTTCCCTTTGACAGAAGTCAAACAATAGCAAGAAAATTGTTTCATGAAAAAGATGGAGTTGGAGATGCATAGATGTTTCATAAGTTAAGACTGCTTGTCAACCAATTGTAAAAACCAGAGTTTAAAAAGTATGTGAAAAACACATTTTTTTTTACTGAATACATTCTACTTACCAAATGTATTCCAGACATCTTTGAATGAGGTTAATTTCCTCTGTTCTCCAATTTTTATGATTGTGGTCTCTCCTTCTCCCTTATCCCTGATTCCTTCCCTTCTTGCCTCTCCTCCCCACCCCTCATAAGTTATATGGATAGTAAAAGAGTCATCTCTGAGTATAGCTGTAACTGGTTGTCTCTATAAATTCATCATGTAATGATTTTGTTTGGAAACATGGGTAATTCCACAAGGTCAGCAATTCAGTACCAAATTAGTTTATTTATTTCTCTTTGCTAATTGCTACCACATATTTTTGTGTTCTTGGACCCTCCTTACACTTATGCTCAAATATTCAGGTCATTTATGATCATGAATAACAGAGCCTTGAACTCACAGGAGGCAACTTGTAGCCAGACCCTGTACTGCCATCCATTCACAGATGTTAGATGTATATAGGGATCTAATCTAGCCTCGACAAATCAGTTTTTCAGCACTCTCTGTATTTAAGCTGTTGTTTGATGGGTCCAAATACTGACCTCAGTGAGGTCATAATTCACTGTGGATGGATCAAGATCAAACGGCAGCAATGCATGCTGCAAGGAAAAGGGAAATGAAGGCAAAGAAATGTTGCCACAAAGGCATGTGTTCAGATACTCTTATATACGTCTGTTCCAGACATTTTCTATGTGAAGCTGGCTTCATCTAACTTTTACATGATAATAAAATGCTATATTTGTTTTTCAGAATTGAAAAGGAAACCTAAGACTTAAAGAGGTGTAATCTGTTCATAGTCATGAAGCAAAACAGGGAGAGCTAAGGTGGAAATTGAGAACTGTTTGGCCCATAAAGTAAAGGCTCATAGATCACAATGGAACACAGAAGGTGGAACTGCAGACCACAGTGACACTGTAATAATGAAAGGTGGCTTGACTGTGTCAACTGATCATGGGAAGAGATAACTGTTTGCCAGGGCACAGTCACCAGCACACATCCTGGAAAAAACATAAATTCTGTTTGCTCTTTATGAGAGTCAACTGTAGGACATTGTAAGGTTAAACCCTGGTAAAGGTATGCTTTCATTATCAGATAAAGAAGTTTGATCTGTTTAAAATTCATGACACATAATGAGAATTATATGGTCACAAGAAATATTTTGGATAGTAACTGTAATACAGGAGAAAATATTTAAAAAGAAGAGAGATGGAAAGAGGCAGGGAGATGAAGTCAACATATTTCTGGCAAGAGAAAGTATAATCTGTGGTGGCCGTGGAACTGGAAATGGCACCGATATCAAAAGAGGCCACCACACTGGAACATATGCAGTTAGATGTGGCAGTAGAATGAATGGGATTGAGAAGAACAAAAGAGACAAATGGGCACTTGCCCAAGATGATAATTAGGGCATGATTAAGACATGGATGGTTTAGCTGTCTGACTTAAGAAAGCAAGAGACTGCTGCACATAGCAGGAGCAGGGCTAAGGCTGGTGCACACAGCTGGGCAGGGCTGAGGCTGGTGCACACAGCTGGGCAGGGCTGAGGCTGGTGTACTCTGGGGGGCAGAGCTGAGGCTGGTGCACACAGTGGGGCAGGGTTGAGGCTGGTGAACACAGCTGGGCAGAGCTGAGGCTGGTGCACACAGTGGGGCAGGACCGAGGCTGGTGCACACAGCTGGGCAGGGCTGAGGCTGATGCACACTGTGGGGCAGGACCCAGGCAGGTGCACTTGTGGGGCAGGACCGAGGCTGATGCACACAGCTGGGCAGGGCTGAGGCTGATGCACACAGCTGGGCAGGACTGAGGCTGGTGCACACAGCAGGGGCAGGGCTGAAGCTGGTGCATACAGTGAAGCAGAGAGGTGGCTTGTGTGCCAGGTTGTATAACTCTCTCACTGCTGTAACATCCGGGTGATAACTATGGCTAGCTATAGTTATAGAGGCTTCACCTCTTAAAAGCGAAAATTACTCTGTAGTCAGATTCCTGGAGATATCTATTTCAAGCGCATAGTGATTTTCTTTGAGTAAAAAGAAAGACAGCGCAAAAACAAAACCAGAAGATTCTTTGGAAGCTGTTATGGAACTTTCTGCAGTCACAGAGGATGGAGATTACTGGGTGTTTCTCCTGTAGACCTCATCTTGAAAAATTGATACTTCTCTTACACCAATTCCAAGAATTTAACACTGAAAGATGGAAAAAGAATTAAGGGGCAGCAAATCTAAAACATCTGAAATCAATGGGAAACAAAATCTCAGTTATCTAAAATACCATCTGGAAAGTAAAATCAGCAAAGAAAATGGGAAAGTCATGAAAAAGAGAAGGACTTTTCTCAACATTACTCAAGTTTCCTCTCAATCTCGATGCCAGGATTAAGTATTATACTCTTGTGGGAGAGATGTGTTGCTAGCAATTAGATCCCACATGGATGGGTCTGTTAAACATCACAAAGAGGAAACAATGAATCAAATGCCAGGAGAATTTTAATGGTATGGTTACATCATCATCCGTACCGAGTGTAGGGAAGGAAGAATTTGAGACGTCATGTGCACTTCAAAGTATATTTAAAATATATTGCCTTTGTAGGCAAATTGAAACTGACAAAATTCTTTAATTTGTTAATGTATCTATATTTACTGGTCATAGGCTCAAACTAAGATGTGATAATCAAGAATAGCGGTGAAGACCTGTAATGTCAGCATGTGGGAAGTTGAGGCAGGAGGAATGCTCTGAGTTCCAGTCCAGCTTAGTCTATTAGGTGAAATGCTATCTCAGAACAAAAGAAATCAAAAACAATCAGAAATGCCAAAAATAATAGAGTCTATAAAATAATTTTCCAAGTGGTTCTTACCATCTTCCTGATACCAAGTTGTTCCATATTTTATTATCATAGATGTGATTAATTATTTAATCTTATTAGAATCTTTTTTATTTAATAGAATCTAATTTTTCTCTTAAAAGTAACCTATAAATACTTTCTATTGGTCATATGTGTAACATAGCTAAGAAGTAAAGAAACAAAATGTGTGACTTGAAACATGCCGAATAGTTTGAGTGGTACATATGTAAGACAGGAAGGAATAATGAATGAAAAAGGATGAGAAGGCCCAGTGGAATCTCATCCAGATACATGATTTTGTTGTCAGATTTTACCTGTTGAGTTTATAAGCATAAGTGGTTCGTCTGCATGTGTCTATGTATCATGTGCTTTCCTACTTAACAAAGAGGCCAGAAGAGGACATCAGATCCCCTGGGACTGGAGGTGTGGGCTACATATTGACTCTGGGAATTGAACTTAGGTTTTCTGGAGAAGCATGCAGTGCCGTTAAACACTGAGACTTCTCTCCAGCCGTTGTCACCTTTTAAATCCAATTCCACTGGTAATTTCCTTCTGGAGTCTTTAGATCAACCCTTTAATACTGCCTTTGCTTTTCTTTGTGAAATTAAAATATAACGACACCATCTCTCCCTCCCTTTCCTCCCTCCAGTCCTTCCCACATACTTCACCCATTTGTTCTCTTTCTAAAGTTCAATCTATATAATATATAATACATATTTTTATATATTCTCTCATTTCATATACTGTTATTTGTGTGTATATTATTTAAGGCTGGTGTTGGATAGGCAATTCCAAAGAATGAGAAGTTTGCAGTGTGATTTTGTCATCTAGAAATTTCAGAGGAGATACACCCATGAAGCATCATCCACATGTCTGCCTAAACAAGGCATGGACAGGTATGACACCAACAGACAATCTGATATGAAATTAATTACAATGCTGTTTGGCCAATAGCTTAAGCATATTTCTAGCTAGCTCTTACATCTTAATTAACCCATTTCTATTAATCTGTGTACCGCCATGTGGTTGTGGCCTTCCGGCAAGTTTCTGAAATATCTGTCTCCTTCGGCAGCTGCATGGCGTCTTCCTGACTATGCCTACTCTCTCTCTACATCTCTGTTTGGATTTTTCGCTTGACTTTACTCTGTTACGTTATTGGCCAAAAGCAGTTTCTTTATTATCCAATTGAAATAAAGCATATTCACAGCATACAGAGGAGAATCCCACACCAGTTATGAAATCTCAGAAATGGCAACTTTAGCAGAACATATGTCTCTTTTCATAGCTCTACCAACCTTCCATAAAGTATATCTTACTCCTCCCTTTTACAAAACTGATTTTCCACACTCCAGTTATATATGATCTTAAAGAAATATTTTTCTAGTCTTGAGAAAATGGCATTAAATCTATGAATACTTTCCATTCAGCACAGAAAATTAAGAACTGCCCCCATTGCAAATGAATTTTTCTATTAATCTTGGTAAGCTTTTTTTACATAAATAGTGGAAAACTTTTTGTCTCTCTTTAATTTACCATTTACCATATGAATTAAACATGAACAGCTACTTTGGGGCTCACTGAACCTTGTAGTGAAATCCAAATCACTACAAGACATTCACTCAATTTTTCCCATGTTCCAGGGCTATTGCCTCCAGCAGTTTTCCCTTATTTAAAGCTTCCCCTGCAGTTAATTATGTTTACAGAAAAGGAAAATAACAACCAGTACCACAGTGAAAAATTCTACCTATTGAGGTCATTTGAATTTTGGATCAGCCTGAGAAATGCAGGTGGTGCCGTCACACTAGGGAAATTATACATAATATATATGTGCATGTAAATTCATGTGTACACACAAGTATGTATGATATATTTATACAAATATGTGAATATTTAGATATATATGTGTATATGCTCCCTGCTGTTTTATTAATTAACTTGTAATTCCACAGCATTCATCAAAGTCATATACTAATTGATCGAATTATGATACATGTGTCTATGTCTATGTGTGTAAATATAGATATTATCAATTATAACATAAGTATTAAGCCTACAAGTCTAGCTTATAATCAATTAATCATGTACAGGTGAGAGAGTATTTTTCTTTGTTAGTATAATTTTAACATAATTTCCTGAAATATCATTGTATGATGAGTATTTTCTAAATACTTCAAATAAGCCTTGCCAAAACCATGCAATTTATAATGTAGGAAGAGATGAACAAATGAGACACTTTCTACAAATTAACGCAGGAGAACTACATCAATTTCAGTGGTTTATAAAGACACCTTCTTTTTGCTTTGTGTCAATGTTTTAAACAATTTTGCTCGAAATATTTATCCTCAAAGCAGCATGGTGAAATCAATGTCTCTAAAGCAATAAACTTGCCCAACCAACTTTACCATTTCTAGGAATGCTTCACTGGTGGTAATCCTGGTGACGTGTCTTCATAAAGAGAATTAATCTCTGAAAACTTCAAGCAAATCTGTATGGCACATGCTAAGATTTCAACAGTACCTGTACAAAATTTTGTTCTTCTGTCTTAGGAAACGACTTCAGTGTGGGCCCCTCAGCTACAAAGGCATTAAGTAAAACTATTAACTGGATTGCAGAAATCTTTGACACAAAATGCTCATCTGCTACCACCAATCATAGCCTCTAGAAAACATAAAATTTCTGCCTTTGTTGGTTATTAAGGATTCTATTTTGTTTTGTTATTTTTGTAAAAGCCAGAGTGTGGAAACTGGAAGGTAGAGAATGGCATGTTCTTGTGCTTTACAGAGTTAGAAGCGCCTGTTCCTGGAGAATTGATGCAGAGTTTGCATCAATGAAAACAATACAGGAAATGCATACAGATACCAACATCTCACCTTTGAGTGCAAATCCATCACACCCATGCAAAGAAAAACCAATTTGCTGAAAACAGTTTAGCAGGATGCACACTAGACTACCCACAGAGTCTCATAAGTGCAGAAATGCATGTACTAATAAATAGCACATTTGGAAGCAATTTTCTCAACACATCCATAGTGAGATGGGAAAGAAGTAATTCACAAAAAGAGAATATATTCCACATTTCAGGATAGAAAAATATTGTGGCAGAAAATAAAGCATCAAAGGGAGACAGATACATACTGTGAAATATAAAGGAAAACATTTTGACTTTTCTAGACCTAAACTTTGAACCTAAATAACACTCATTCTGACATTCACCTAGTGAAGAGTTTTGTGTCACTCTGGAAATTTCTTAAATGTTTCTAAAAATAATCATACAAGAAAAATAAATAACTATCACTGCACACTGAAATATGCAACAGAAGATTAGATAGTTAAGTCTACCGAGAAAATTATGTTAAAATCTTCTCTCTAGATCAAGACAATTCACTTAGTAAGTATTGTATGAACATTATTTAGCATTTTATTGAGTATCCAAATAAAATGACAAGTGAGGATGTGTGCATTAGACATGACCTATCATGCAGTTCTTGATGAAATGAAGCTATTTGTGGTGGAAAGATTATGAACACTTAGTCTTTCTTTCAATCTCTATTTATTTAAGAACTTACGCCCAATAATAGTCAAAGTTTGAGTAATAAAACAATGTGCTTACAAGTATCAAAACCAAAAATTTGAAAAACAATGAATCATGCCTGGCATTGACTAAAAGCATATTAAATAAATAAATACATAAAAGCTACTTTACATCTCTATGTGGAATGGGCCAAACATAGCAAGAATTAAAGAGACCCTAGTGGTTATTTTGTTCAGAAAGAGGAATTGAGTTACATTGCATTGTTATATATTAGTATTTGCTTGCACTAAGAGAATTTACTGTGTAGGACAATTTTTGATTGTCCACAGTGTTTGTCATGTGATGTATCAGCCTGTCTAGTCTGGGTTATTTTGCAACAATACGCTATCATAATCTGAGTTGTAAGCAAGCTCTAAATTCTTTTCCTAACTTCTGATAGTGTCTGACCATATTTCCGTTTCCCTAATTTGTAACTCAAGTTAGTATGTCATTGGAATTACACAAGAATCACATTCTTAACACCTTTGTGCTTTTCACTCTGAGTCCAGAGGCCTCTGAGGTCTGATGTAAAGCTAAGCTATATAATCTTTCATCAAGGCAAATGTCATTGTAGCTGTCACCAGAGGGTGAATGGCTTCCTATCCTGCAATTGATTACTACTTTGATCTTTGAAACTAATGGTTGGCCAACTCTGAAATGGGCTACAGATTTCGTTATTCTTAGCCTGTAGAGGTGAGGGGAGCGGGCCCTGCTTTTCGTCCCGCCCGGCTCCTGCACAGCTAGCTTATACCCTGCAATAACAACACACAAATTGTATTCATTTAAGCACTGC
>LOEQ01002580.1:82370-105940 GCA_001685075.1 Bramus lutescens
TTGGACTTCCCACAGGGCAGGGAACCCTGACTGCTCTTTGGGCTGGAGAGGGAGAGGGATGGGGAGGGGGAGGTAAATGGGAGGAGGGGAGGAGGTGGAAAATTTTAATTAACAAAAATCACAGAGCATTTATTTTCCCAAAAGCAGTAGCAGAAGCATAATGAGTGAGTCCTCTCAAACAGTCTGTGGAGGCTGAGCAAGAAAGGACTTGTAAAGTTACTGATGGAGAAGAAAAGGGTGAGAGATTTTAAACTTTTTAAACTCTTATCCAATTCCTTTGCACTAAGGTTGTGAAATTATTTTCAATCAGTGGGCTAATTGTCTTTATTAAGAGCAGGTCACAACATGCACAAGCATGTATCATGTGAAATCCCTTTCCCATTTTTTAAAATGATTGTGTTTACTTTTAAGATTAGAATATGATTACATCATCTCTCCCCTTCCCTTTCCTCTCTCCAAAACCTATCATGTACCCTCCTTGCTCTCTAAATTTGTGGCCTCCATTTCTTATTAACTGTGCTTACACACTTATGCATATACCTGCATATGTATGTATGTATATTCCTAAATAAATAAATACAACCTGCTCAGTCTATAT
Source organism: Bramus lutescens (assembly GCA_001685075.1). Classification (NCBI taxonomy): domain Eukaryota; kingdom Metazoa; phylum Chordata; class Mammalia; order Rodentia; family Cricetidae; genus Bramus; species Bramus lutescens. Next base: position 82,969 of record LOEQ01002580.1, read on the forward strand.
TATGTTACTTGTATGTTTTCTTATTGGATAAATTCAAGGATGAATTGGTACTCCATGTGCTTGCTGAATAGCAGTAAATAAAAACAATGACTAAATGAATCAATATAAAAATAAGCAAGAATAGAGCTTACTTCCATTCTTCTGGTCTTTCTCATTTTTGCTTTTCTTTCTTATACCATCAGTGTTTAGGCGACAAGGTAAACTCAGGACAGAGACGACTCTGGTGAATGACCTTCTGGTTTACATTGTCAGGCCTTCTTCTCAAGTCCAACAGAAGCTGTGCTCCGCACTGACGCAAGAAACATTGCCAAAGAGGACGATAGAGGTTAGAATGCTCACAAATAATTACAAACACATGACTTGTTTACTTTGTCTCTGAAGCTTCAGGAGTCTACCATGCTCCAATTAGCAAAGCCCTTGCAAGCCCCCGAACACTATGGCACCTGCCTTGTTTCCCTGCATCAACTGCAGGTTCCCTTTTGCACACACATCTCACAGCTCAAGTGTTTTCTTTCCCCGTATTTTCCACCCTGCCAATTGGAAAGATGGCACAGCAATAATGAACTTGTTAATAGATTACTATGGTAAGCTCCAGGGGTGTGCTAACATGCTACAGAAACACATGCAGGGCTTAGTAAGTAAGCTGGCCGAGCTGTGTTGTTATTTTTGGTGTGGGGAAGAGGTCCTTCATGGACACGAACACACACACAGGTAAGAGCCTAATGTCTTCCCAGTTTACAGAATGTTCTTGCTGGCATGCAGAGTGGATTATCTCTCCCGCAGGTTACTTCAAGTCATTGGAGCATGACACTGGCCTGCTGAAAGCAGATTGTGACTTGAAGAATGAAACAAGCAAGGCCAGTCCAAAGATGTCACAGAAGCAGCCATAGTGGATTATTCTTCCTCTAGATTCTTGAGTTCTTAGGTTATTACTTCTGCTGAGTTTTTGTTTGTTCGTTTCTTCTTTATCCAAGTGATCCCTAAACCTCCCAGGTTGGCTTCGAATCGTGATGATCCTCCTGCTTCAGGCTCCCAAATGCTAAGATTTCATGACTCCCCGCTGACTACTCTACTCTTCTTCACTGGTGGATTTACTAAATGTGTTCTCTTATTATTTTAGAAAACACTTTTAACTGTTGAAAAATAATTCAAAGATTACAGGAATGAACAAATGGAAGAGCATAAATAACATCGTTCTTCTTCCACAGTTCCTCCTTGTCCCCAGTGCCTGGCTCATACACCCAGTCCCTCAGAAAGAACACTCAGATCTACCAAGCAATGCCACTGCGGTGTGAACATGGAAATGCGAGGCTTTGCATATTTTGATCACATGGCATTATTCTGTTTTATTCCTATTTCTACTTTTGTTTGTCTGGTTTTATTTTTTGTTTTGTTTTTGAGCTGTTTTATCAAATAGTCCAGGTTGACCTCCCACTCTGCTGTGTAGTCAAGGATGAACTCAAACTTTTGAGTCCTCTACCTTTGCCTCCCAACTGCTCAGATTTCTGATGTATGCCCCCAATCCAATTTGTGATGCTAGGAATAGAACCCAGACCTTCACATATGTGAGGTGAATACTTTGTCAACTGAGCTACATCCCTAACCCCTGTATTTATTATTGTATTTACTTAACCATGCAGTATAAAGTATGCTGATAGAACCATATCATATTTTTAAATCATTAGTTGTGCTTTGTGAGTGCATACACACACATACACACATATTAATGTAAAATAGCCTGTGTATGGAAGTCAAAGAACAACTTTCTAAAACTGGCTTCTTTCTTTCCTTCCACTGTGGGTTCTAGAAGTCAAACTCAGGTCGACATACTTGTACAGCAAACTCCTTTTCACTGAGCCATCTAGCCCCAAGCCCATGTTCTTTAAGAACAATGTGTCTGAAGTGATATAGTTAGCCAAGACTTTCTAAAGCATACTTTACAGTGTTTCTAACTCTCCCATCCTGCATTTGCACGGCAGTTAACTGCTTCCTACCTATAGGCTGGCCCAGGACTCCTAGCAACATCTGAGCAATATTGATGATCATCCAGACATTATTACATATGTTTTCTTCACTTGGTTCTCATAATAAGCCTTCAAAATCATGATTATTATTATCTCATGTTTGGAATCCTTTTTCTTAAGAGACAACGGGGGTAAAGTAAATGTTTTGCTTAACTACCAAATAACAACCAAGTTTGAAATTTTATCTGTCTCCAAAACACAAAGGTGACTGCTACACTGAACTGTGGCTTGCCCTTGAAGTGTGTCCAGCCAGTGAATGGGTTAGAACACTTTGTGCCTAGCTACTGGTGTTTTCTAGGGAAGTGGTAAGCCAATGGGATCTGGGACCTGGCTTGGTGTCTTAGGGTTTCCATTTTTATGTGAAGACACCATGACTATAGCAACTCTAATAAAGGAAAACATTTAATTGAGGAGATGGCTTACAGTTCAGCAATTCAGTCCATTATCATCAGGACAGGAAGCTTGAGGCAGACATGGTGATGGCAACATCTTGATCAAAGGCAACAGGAAGTGGTCTCAGACACTGGGTGGTATCTTGAGCATAAGAAACCTCAAAGCCTGCTCACACAGTGACTTACTTCCTCCACCAAGGTCAAACCCACTCCAATAAAGCCACACCTCCTAATAGTGCCACTCCCTATGAGCTTATGGGGTTCAATTAAATTCCAACTACTACAATGAGTAATATAGACTTCGTTGGGAGAATACTAAAGATATCCCCTCTTTAGTTCCAAGTAGCTATCTATTTGCTGATCTGCTATGACAAGAACAAGGCTACTCTAGCTTTTTAGTTTGTAGTTTTACTCTGACCCTGAGAGTCTGAATTCACCCACTGACATTTTTTACCCATTAATAATACCGGTTCTCACTTTTAGCTGAACTGGTAAATTAACACAAATGGACCAGTAATTTTGTTTTTTCTGTTTCCTCTATTGATATTCTCAAAATTGTTACCAAATAACATCATTGTTTTAGCAGAAGTATTTAATATGATATTTATGGCTCTTTTGCAGTGAGATTTGAAGGAATATGCATTAGATGTATGATTTAAAATTTTCCTGTATTTATGCAGAAGAACCAAAGTCTGTTAGCTAAGACTGAAGCAAAAATCAGACTATAGTCTTTGGAGTGTGAGGTAAAGATAACTTGTAAAACTGTTGAGAAAGAAATGGATGGTTGGAAATTAAAGCTCAATCCATGTGAGGAAACAATGAAAGAGAGAGAGAGAGAATTTGTAAATGGTTTTATTGCACTGTAGAAGGAAAGCCGCTTGTTGGTTCCCAGCTGCTCAGCCCTGAAACAATTACACAGAAACCATATTGTTTAAATCACTGCATGGCCCATTAGCTCTACCTTCTTATTGGCTAACTCTTACATCTTAATTTAATGCATATCTATTAATCTGTGTATCGCCTTGTGTCTGTGGCTTACCGGGTAAAGTTCTAGCATCTATCTCTTCGGCAGGGCTACAAGGCTTATCTCTGACTCTGCCCTTCCTTCTCCCAATGTTCAGTTTAATTTTCTCCACTTAGCTCTATTCTTCCCTGCTCTTCTATAGGCTCAAAGCAGTTCTTTTATTAATCAATAGTAATCACAGCATACAGAGGAGAATCCCACATCCTAGCACTGTTTAGGAATCAAAATTATGCATTGATTAGCGAGGATAAGAGCTTCAGTTTTATGAAATTTTAAAGTTTTATCTGGAATATGAACTGTAAAAATTTAAATGTTCATATTTAGGAAGCCATGATTACTATAAAAATAAAATATTCAATTAACCACACGAGATGAGAAAAGTTATTGGATGTCTCCAAACTATGAACCCAAATCTAGACTTTAACTTTTTTTTCTGCCCTGCGGAGCTCGTGTAAATATTAGTTGAGTTGGCATAATTGCAAAGGATTCATAGTCTATAAATATAAAGCAAGCATTAAGACACTCTTACCGTAATTGGATTGCAGTTTCTCAACTGGAACTTAATGTGCAGGAACACTTATTACTGGGTTGGTGTTCTACTGTCCTTGGCTTTCTACTCTAAATAAATGACATGCTACAGCTGACTCATAAATGGTCACCAAAGGAAAAATGCACTTAATTCCATTTGTTCCTTAATTGTTCTCAACCAGCTGTTCATATCACAGTTCTTTTAGTTTTCATAACCCATTCTTTGAATTACTGGAATGGGTCTCTTATAGTTGAATCTCTTCCAATGCTATCATTCCCTTGCAATTTATTTTTCAACCATTGTCCCAAATAATTATGTAGCAAGAGAGAGGTGGATCTGTATGAGTTATGAAGCAATAAAATGAAATAGTTGATGACAAATATGACTCTCTTCTCTAGCATTGTGTAGCCATGGCATGGCAGTGGCTTACAGATCAGCAACAGTTACAAAAAAAAATCCTAGAGCTGATCTACACATTAGAAACCAAAGCATAAGCAATGTCTGTTTCCAAAACAGACAGCTTATGGTATGTTACCCACATCCTCAGAAGCCAGAAGACATGACCTTCAGAAAATATGAGAAAGAATATAAATTATAAAGAAATAAGCTGAGATACATAATTTAGTTTAAGAACTGATGTTTTGGAGACAGATTTTCTTTAAATGGCCCATTTTTCTTTGCAGTCGACTTAATTGTTCTCTAAAACATATCCTCCTTGTTGTCTTGTTGTCATGACAGCACAAATGAACTAATAAAGACTTGCTCCACACTGTCTGCAAAGTCCATGATCTGTCTTATAACTGAGCACACATCTGTGGGAATATGAGGGTGGCTTCCCTTCACTATAAAGTGCAAGGGTTTTATTTGCCCACAACAGCTCACAGTCAACTTTTATCAGTTCATAAGACTTCTGTTGAATTGCTCTATCTAGTTTCTTTGTTGTCTGATGCATGTTACCTACCTATCCTTTATACGGAAACAACTGTTCAAATCCACTGCCTCCTTGGACATAAACATCTTCATTAGATTTCAGGTTAGTTTATTCATTTTGACTAGAGATGGGTCAAAAATATATAGATATTCTCTTTTGTTTTATTGGGGTTTTGTCATAAAATGGGGGTTATACCAATTGTAAATATTTGCCATTGTTATACTGGCAGATTTTAATCAAAATTTCCTCAGTTGGGGATGTCTTTGTCCAGAAAAAAAGTATAAAGCACTGCAAAGCCCATTATTTCACAGAAATCAAAAGAAAAATATCCAAGCATTTTCCAAAGTAGCCTGCTAGGTCTTCCTGAGACTGGACTTTCATTTTCTTTGGGTTTAACTCAAATATGGAATTGCTTGACCATGTGGTCGGCCTCTTTTGAGCCAAATCTTACAATTTACAACCACAACAACCATGAATAAAGGTTCCTTTCACCACATACTAATCCTTGTGACATTTTGATTCGTTACTAGCTACCCTAAATGACATGAAGTGACATTCCATTGTGACTTGTGTTCATCTTCCCAGTCATTACTGGTAGTAGTCACCTTTCATATTTTTGTTGACCATTAGTGGGACTCACTCAGTCTCTGAACTCCCCTTTTCACCATGTTCCCTCTTATTTGCTTTCTTTTCTTTTTTTACTTTAATTGATCAAAATATTTATCAAGATATAAGCCCTTTGTACATGTTTTGTTGCCTATCCAGTGCATGGACTTATTAGCATTTCCATTCTGTAGGTTGCCTTTCATCATACTCATTATTTTCTTTTCTTTAGAGAATTATGTAGTCCTATTTTTTATTTCTATCTGTCTCCTTCGATTTTCATATCTTATCCAAAAAGAGTTGCCAAGATCAATATCAAGGATATTTTCACCTTTGCTTTTTCTTAGTGACTTCATATCTTCAAGTTTTATGTTTAAATAATTAATACATTTTTGGCTTGACTTTTATAGGATGATCTGTATAATCTCACTGTTTTCATGTTGATATCTAGGTTTTTCAACACTACTTTTTGAATAGTCTATTCTTTCCCCAATGTTGATATTGTTGGCAACTTTGTCACTGATTATTAAAAGTAAATCCAATACAAGCCTGCTTTTATTTGTAGGTTGACAAGTCTGTTAAGCTACATTTATATGTGCCTGCTATTTAACGTATCTTTTGAAAATTTCACACTTGTTCATGATTAAATAAATTATTCCAAGCATCCATTTCACCACTCTGCAACTCCCTTTGTATCATTAGATATCACCCTTTTAACTTCATGTCTTCTTCTTTCTTGTTTTTTAAAAAAATAACTCACTAATTCTAATTAGTGTTGTATATATGTGAATGGGCATGGGGCCATATGTTGGGGGTGTGCAGGTTGCTGCAGGAAGTAGACATCAATGATCTCAACCATTTCTGGATCCTCTGAAAACTACAGTATGTATCTGTGTTGCTGACAAAACTGGACTGTTTGACTAACAGAGATTTGCAATACTATCTAAAGCCAGGAAGTACAATGTATTCACTTTTGTTCTACTTGCTTCAGATTTTTTTTAACTAAATCTTCGATCTTTGGGATTTCCATGTGAATTTTAGAACTGTTTTTTTTTATTTTAGTGAAATGTACATTAACACATTGGTAGGGATTTTGTCAGATGTGTAAACCTCTGAACAACATGGATATTTTTTCCACATTTCTTCTTCCAAACCATAGACTTGAGATACCTTAATGCTCATTTGTATTTTCAATTTCTCTCATTGACATTTTGTTTTATCACCTTGATTAAACTATTCTAAATATTATGATCCTTATAATGCTGCTGTAATTGAACTGTCTTCTCAAATTCTTTTCACATGGCTTGTTTCAGTGTATTATTGGGCTGTACAGAAATGCCATCAATTTTTATGCATTAATTTGCATTTTACTGATGACTGGATGAGTTCCAATAATTTTGGTGAGTTATTCACTGTTTTGTAAATACAAATGGCAATTATAGACAGAGATAATTTGACTGCTTTTATTTTCTCTTTCTGACTGCTTTCATTGGGACTTCTGGTTCCATGTTGAGCAGAGGTAGTGAAGACAAAGATGACTGAGGTCATTTTCCTTGACTTTAGTGAAAATGCTGAACACGTTTTGCATTTGACTAAAGTGTCATTTATGAGTTTGCTATGTGTGGCTTCCACGGTATAGAGATAGATTTCTCTTTACCTAATGTATGGGGTGCTTACTCACATACCTGCTCTATTTTGTCAAATGTTTATCCCTATCTATTGAGATGATCATGTAATTTTATTTTTGTTCTCTTAACATAGAAGACTATACTTGTCACTCACTGTCTGATGAATTGTCCTTGCATTTCAGGGATACATACCACTTAGTGATGGTATATAATCCTTCCAATGTGTTGTCAAATTTGGTTTTCTTGTGTTATATTTAGGATTTTCCAGGATTATGAGGAACTGGTTTTGATAGCAACATAGTAGTGGTCTCATGAAGGGAGCTAGAGAGTATTCCTTCATCTTCAGTTGTTCTAAATAGTTTGAGAAGGCTTGGCACTGTTCTTTAAATGATTTGTAGAATCCAGTGTGAAGTCATCTGGTCTGTGGTTGTTTTGTTTTGAGATCTTGATGACTTACATATCTGACCAGCTCAGATTTGCTGCCTTTTCATAACCCAACCTCAGTAGACGTACACACAAAATATGCCTGCCCCTGCAACAGTAACACAAGTATTTTGTACATAACTGAAATTTATTGGCTTGGAAGCCCACTCCTCACTTGGGAATACTTATCTGCTACTATAACCCTGGTCAAAAGCCTAAGATTGGGTAAGACTCCCTGCTGTTCTCCCTACTGGACATATTGTCAGATCTCCTTAGCGATATTGATGTTTATAGACTGGGGCAGAGAAACTCCTATTTGTAAGGACTTAATCTTGACAAAGCAGTGAAAGTAAATGACCCAGTGCTCAGCCCTAAACTGAGCAGCTGTCTAACCCACCCAAAGTCCTAGGTAGCCTCACTGGACAGTGGTTAGAGATGGTTTAAGAGTAGGGGGTGAGGAGTGCCATAAAGGGCTGTCATATGGGTGTAACATGACTGACTGCTACGGTCACAAGCACATAGCAGCTGTAGATATAACCACAGATTGTTTGGTGTATGTCCACTATTATTTTCTGTCCTAAATTCAGTTCAACTGCGGTGTTTGTGTTGATTTGTTGTGTGAAGTACCTGCCTGTCTTGAAGATGGTGTTAAAAATCTGTTGCTGCTGTACTGCTATTTATCCTTTTTATGTACTAACAGTTCCTTAATGTATTTAATTGCCATCACTATGATCACATGTATTTCTGTAAGTACTACATGCTGTAATAGAGCAACTGTATTAGAAATAATTTATCAATTTAGCATAGTCAAAAATCACCCAACCTATACATTAACAGTAATACTTTTTTGTCTTATTTAAAGACTATTTATTGGTGTGGGACAATTCTGTATTCTGAGTATTAAGTTTTAAATAAACGCTGACTGGCCACTAGCCAGGCAGGAAGTATAGGTGGGTCAACCAGACAGGAAGTAGAGGTGAGGCAATGAGAACAGGAGTATTCTGGGAAGAAGAAAGCTCTTCCTGCAGTCCTACCCAGACACAGAAGAAGGAAGATGTGACCTGTTTCGCTGAAAAAGGTACCAAGCCATGTGGCTAACATATACTAGAATAATGGACTAATATAAGTTACAAGAGTTAATTAGAAGCCTGAGCTAATGGGCCAATCAGTTTATATCTATTGTAGAACTCTGTGTGATTTTCTTTGCAGTTTACCAGCTGTGGGAGCTGGGCAGGACAGAAACTCCAACAAGCAAGCCCTCATGTTACAATTTCTTAACCATGAAATTTATATTAAACATTGTGAATTGTCTCTTATTTTAGGGCTCTTTACCCAGTTGTAATTGACAAGTATTTTTTTGTATTTTTATATTTATTGCGATAATCACATTCTTTACTGATAAGTGTGCCCATGCCCTTAAATATGATCTTTTAATAAACATATTTTTACTAATCTAGTCAAATTTTAACATGTTGGTGAGTTCTTATAAGTTATAGTTTACTTACTCATTTGCATTGTTCTCACAATAAGATGCCACTCCACCATGATTTAAAAAAAAAACCTATGTTTTTAGCAATAGAGCAAATTTTGAAGACAAAGCAAAGTGAACTTCCTAGCTATTATCTTCAGCATTATATAACTTACTTTGTAATTCTCCCTTGATTTATTTATGTCCTGAAACCCCTAGGAGGTTACTTAAGTGTACATATATTTTCATAAATCACCATACTCATATTTGTAAAGATAAATATTACAGCAAAAGGATCCACTGAAGTAAAATAATTTCATCACAATTAAATTAACATTGTGATATAGCAAATTGTGTGCCTTTTGATAATCATGTTAAGTAAAAAGGTATAAGAACTAAAATATGTAGATGCTTTTGAACCTAAACCATATATTTAAAATTACTTCAGCGTCATAATAGGTATAACTACCATATTTCTTGGTAAAAAAAAGACACTTGTATTGACATGATTAGTACTATTACTGTTGAGCTTTGTCACACAATTTTATTAAATTTTAGTTCAATGTTAGTAAAAACGAAGAAGCAATCTTCCCCTTCAAGTTTGTGATCTCTGTGCTCTGTAACTTCCATTTCTGAACTCCTGGTCCTCTGGAGGAATGTGAAACATTGCAGCCAAGGCCGAAAGTTAGACATACCTTTAACATCACACACAGAGAGAAATCATAGCTTTAAGCATCAATATTTATACTTCCAATTCAATGAACTCTGTACTTGTTCATTTTCCTCTTCATTTGACAAATTATCTGATTGGAACCCACAAATATATTTCATACTTTGCTAATGGACTACATAAATTTGAAAAATGCAAAGGTTAAGCCCCAGATTATTCTTTAAAGGCAGGAGAATCTTCCAGTCTTTTTAATGTTTGTATTTTACTTCTCATAATTGGAAGGCTTTATGTCTGCTTTCAGAATCATATTGATGTATTCACAGATTACCATAGGTTCATGATCCTTTGACCCAATGGCCTGTTAAAGATTATGGGAAAGATTGTAACATAACATCGTCATCTTGTGTTCTCAGGCACGCACAGTGTAGTTAGCCATTGTCAGCTGCCTGAATGGGTTTTGGCTCACACAGTGTACACTAGTCACCTGTTCCAACAACATCTGCATCCACAACATGATGTAGAATCTCCAGCTATTCTGCGTTGCTCCCTGGTGTTAACCAGCCTGACAGAGTGATGGTTTCATTCAGTAGAGGACATTTCTGTTCTTCCATGACTCTTGAATGTCACCAAAAGCTCAATTCCTATTGCAAGCTATGTCTGTGTTCTGTGTTCATCTACCGGTTTAGTTGCATATGTACTATGAACTGTCTAACTCACTGATTTTTGTTTTGTAATTGATGTTTTTAATTTCATGTATGTGTCCTTTTTACATCCTTTCTTCTCTTCCTCTAATGTTTCCTCCCATACAGTTGAGCTCCCTCATAAATTATGGCCTCTTTTTCCTTAATAATTATTATAGTTAAATGTGTGTATGAGTAAATATATAAATACAAATCGCTGATTCTATTTAATGTTCCTCATCTGTATTTGTTTTTATAACTGACTACTTGGTATTAGCTAACAATTTAGGGGGCTCTTCCTTAGAAATGGCTGTTTCTCCCTCTCTGCAATTATTAATTGCCTATAGCTCTTCATTTAGTGATAAAACCTTCTGATGTTTTCCACATCTTCCCTGGCATGTTAATTAGTGTTGCCATTGTTCAGGTCTTGTTTAAGCAATCATGTTGCTGAAATATCATGGAAGTATTTCCTTGTCATAAACAAAAGACAACATCTCTTAGGTGTTCTTACATTCTTTCTTTCCTATTTCATGAGGTTCCCTGAACCCTAGGTGTAGGAGTGGTGTTGTAGATGTGTGACAAGGTGTGGCTTTCTGAAATGGTCTGTCTGTTGCAAAAAAAGCAAGTTTGATTAGTAAAGAGTGAAAGCTACAGGAATGAAAGAAAAAGTAGTTAGAATGCAGTCAGAAATTGTACTGGTTTGAGAAAGCTAGGGTAGTACACTCTATTACAGGTTCTATGGACTCAGCAGCAATGAGTGGTTAGACATCAATTTCCTCCTTTATGCAGGCTTTAAGTAGAATTAGTCAGTTATTGGTTACCACCAAGACATAAGTACTACTACTGCATCTTAAGGGATATTTTTTCTATGCTGGTTATTGCTGAGGTTCATAAGCCTCACAGATACGAAGAACTACTGATTCATCACCACCACCATTCCTTAGAAAATTGCAAGGCACCTTCTAGTACTACGAATATTCATCTTAGTCTTCAGGAAGGAGGCCTCCAGGTCAGTTCTAGCTCAGTTCATCCAAGTTTTGTTTTCAAAGTGTTAGTGTCCTCAACAATTTGAAACTTACTTTGATATTTGGAAGAAAAATGAAGAGCAACAGCAATAGCCTATATTCTATACTCCTATGACCAACAACTTAAAAGGAGCTCTCTCCTTCCTGGTACTAATGTCTTGTTAAATAGTTTGTATCTCTTAGAGGAGCATTATTATCCCAAATGGCATAATTTTATTTTTATACATTGTATGTCATATATCATGCATTGTTAATCATATGTGATATGTTATAATACATGTATATTTTAGGTAAATATAAGCATTATTCTTTGTGGCTTTATTAAAAATCATTTAGTGCTTTTTATCTTTCTTTCCTAACTATGTCTCTGTATTGCCTTCCCTCCTTCCTCTAAGTTAAAGCCTTCCTCCTGTTTCTCCCGTTTTTCCCTTCATAGCTCCATATCCTGCTGTTTCCCTCTCAAAAGTTCCTACCTATGACCCCATGGATGGTTCCATTTTACTTTTCTGGGTTTTTTTGTGGTTACACCAGGTTGTATACTCACATCTCCAGATTTGGAGCTGAGAACCAGCCACAAGACAAGAGACAATATGTGGCATCTTTCTTTCAGGGTCTGGGTTACATCATTAAGTATAATATCTTCTAACTCCATCATGTACATGCAAATTTCATGGTTTCATTTTTCTTTACAATGAAGAGAATTGCACTGTATATGGACATCACTTTTTTTTAAATCCATCCATCAGTTGAAGGACATTTAGGGTGTTTACAATACCATAGATGTTATGACTAGAACATCAATTGTTCAGGTTGTTTACTGAGTTTTTAAAAAATCCATTTGGAATTCATTTTCCTATAGAGGTGATAGATACAGGTCTAATTTCATTCCTGGACATATGGGCATTCAGTTTCCCAGGACCATTTGATAAAGATCCTATCTTTTCTCCTGTATATGTTTTTGGCATCTTTGTCAAGTGTTAATGGTTGGTTATGTACATTTGTGTATTTTATTCCATTCATCTACATGTCTGTTTTTTCCACTGTTACTATGATATTTTGTTACTCTAGTTCTGTAATATATCTTGAAACCTGATATACTATTATCAAGAGCATTATTGTTTTTTTCTCAGAATTGTTTTGCCTATCCCGGGTCTTTTGGGGTTCCATATTCATTTTAGGATACGTTTTCATATTTCTTTAAAGAAAAAGATGGAGATTTTTGTTTGGGGTTGCAAGAAATTTATAAATAACTTTAGGTAGGATGTTCAATTTCACATTAACTATACCAATACGTAAGAATGAGATGTCTTTTTGTCTCCTTGTCTCTTTTTCTCTTTCTTCAGAGTTTCCAGTTTCTGCTGTAGAGATCCTTCACTTTTTTGGTCAAGTTTATTTTTAGATATTTTATTTTCTTTGAGGTTATTTTGAATGAGAGTGTGTCATTATTTCTTCCTCATTTGGGGCTGTGGTATTTAAAAAGGTGATTAATTTTTGTAAGTTGATTTTGCATCTTATGATTCTGATCGGATTGCTTTAAGTTTTCTCCATTTACAATAATGTTAACTGTGGGTTTGTCAGATACATAGCCTTTATTACGTTGATGTATTAAACAATACTAACTTCAAAAACAAGTGTGTGAGTACTTCTCTTCCAGGTTTTTTTTTTGTTTTCTAATTATTAATAAATTATTGTTTGTAGATCTTCTTTGAAAATCTGGTAGAACTCTGCTCTGAATCTATTTGGGCCTGGGCTTTTTTAAGTCAGAACAATTAAAATTGTTTTGATTTTATTTTACATGGGTCTGTTTAGGGTGCTGACTTCTTTTTGTATTGTATTTTTAATTTAATTAAGTATATGGCTTTAAAATATTTCCTTATAATGTTCTGAATTTATTTAGTGTCTGTTGTAATGTTTCCCTATTCACATTATCTTTTTCTTTCCTTTATTAATTTGGGCCAATGATCTATTGATATTGTTCATCTTCTCAAAGAACCACCTCTTAGATTATTTTATTCTTTGTATTATTTTCTTTGTTTCTACTCCATTAATTTTTGCTCTGATTTTTCTTGCCTCTTGCTATCTACTGGATCTCGGCTTGTTCTTGTTTTCCAAATTCTCGAATTGTACCATTAAGTCATTTATCTGTGCTCTTAAGTTTGGAGTTTAGTGCTATAAATTACCTCTTATAACTGCTTTTAATTTGTCCCAGAAGTTCTGTTGTGTTGTACTTTTATTTTCACTTGGTTCCAAGAATTTTTTATTTCTCTCCTGATTTTTTTCTTTGACCAGTTCATCATTCAGTACTATGTTGTTTGATCTCCATGACCGTGCATTTACTAGAGATTTGTTCACTGTTAACTTTTAGTTTTGATGCATTGCTATCAGATAAACTGCATTTAGTTATTTCAATTTTCTGAATTTCCTAATATTAGCTTTGTGTTCATAATATCATTGATTTTAGAGAATCTTCTATGGTCTGCTGTGTTCAGGTTGAACATTCTATTAGGACCTGATTGCTATTACGTCCATGTGATGCATGATGTCATTTCATCATGAGGCTTCTCTGATCATTTATTTTCAAAATGGACCTGTGTTGAAGAAAATGGAGTATTGAGGTTACCTATTATTATTGGATTAGAGTTAGTCTGTATCTTTATTCCAGCAGTAAAGCTTTTTATGACTCTGCACCAAAGCAGAGTTTGGTGTGTATATATTTAGGAATGTAATTACTTCAGGGTTAATTGTTGCCTTGGTAAAAATGGAGTACCCTATCTTACCTCTTTTGATTAGTTTTAAAGACTATTTTGATAAGTATTAGACTAGTAACACCTGGTTAGTTTCTAGTCCCATTTGATTGGAGTACTTTCATTCATCTTTTCTCTATATGGTGATAACTATCTTTAAAGTTAAGATGTGTTTCCTTTAGACAACAAAATGATACTTTTTGTTTATAAACCTGCTCAGATAACCTCTGTCTTTTGATTGGGGAATCAAGACCATTAATTTATTTTTTCATGATAGGGGTTCTCTGTGTATCCCTGGTTGTCCTGGAACTCACTCTGTAGGCCAGACTCATGCCAAATTCAGAGAGCCACCTTTCTCTGCCTCCTAGGTGTAGGGATTAAAGTGGCACACCACCACCACCCAGCCAGAGACCAATAATATTTAATGTTATGATGAAAAGGAGTTTGTTTATTGTAGACACTTGACTGAACTTATTCTTCTCTTTAGTTCAAAGTATAGTTTAGTTTTCAATATTCACTTTAGGTTGACTTGGTAGACAGAAATTCCTTTAGGCTGTTAGTGTCATGGAAAGATTTTCTTTCCGCTTAACCTGACAAATAGTTTTCTCTGATATAATAGTTTAGGTTGGCATGTGTGTTCTTTTAGGAATTGGAATACCTTGTTCTAGGGTCTTCTGGCATTTAATGTTTCCATCAACAAATCAGCTATTACTCTGATGGATTTTTCTCTATATGTGATTTCTCATTTTGATTTCATTTGCAGCCTTTGTTCTATGCATTTAATATTTTAACTACATATTAGAGGATATTTTATCTTCTGGTTATGTCTATTTGGTGGTCTGTACGCTTCTTGTATCTATATAGATAAGTCTTTCCTTGGTTTGGGGGTGTTTCAGTCTATGAACTTGCTGAAAGCCCAGTCTATATCATTACCCTAGGATTCTCCTCTTCCATTCATGCCTATAATTTGAAGATCAGGTCTTTTCATGGTGCTCCACAATTCCTGAATGTACCTTTTCTGTGTCATTTGCTTACTTGTATGATTGCATCTTTGGGTTTTGTTTTCTTTAATTTTTTATGCTCCTTGGTGATGTGGCCTAATTCCTCTATTTTATCTTCAACTTCTGATAATCTATTTATACTTGATCCACTCTAGCTCCATAGTTTGCCCTTTTAACATGACTATTGAGTTTTCGGTTCCATTTTCATCGCAACTTGAATATTCTCTTCAATATTTATATCTTTTCATGGAATTCAATATATTTTCATTGAATTCAATGTTTCAATCCTGAACTGTCCTTGACATTTTATTCTATCGTATCTTTGTGTTTAAGGGCATCATTCGGTCATTTACTGTCATTCTTTTTAAGTTCAATGAGCTGTTTCTTTGTGTCTTCTTTAAATTCCTTGAATTTTGGGCTAAGTTTATGATTGTTCTTTTAACTTTTTTCTAGATTTCATCAGGTAATTTGCTTTGGAGAACATTTCTATAGACCTGGTGAAGGGGTAGGGAGTGATACACCCTTTTGGCTTTTCTTTTTGTTTGTGTTTTTGTAGTGAGAACTTAGCATATGGATTTCTCTCATTGACTGTATCTAATATGGGGTTTTAGGCTGCCTTGGTTTAGGATGCTATACAATCTATGAAACTGAAGCATGGCCTGAGGGTTGGGGAAAGGATAAACAGGCAAGGTTTTCATGACTGGCAAAGCTGAATCTTTGCCCAGATGTGAGTGTTGAGTTAGGCCTAATTGGATCGGGGCACAGGATGTCTTAGTATGACCTGGAGGTTGGAAGAGGCACAGGTGGGTTAAGTCAGGAGAGTTGACCAGACTGGCAGCTGAGGAAATGGTCCCCAAAAGCAACAGTTTCAGAAACTCTGGGTTCCCTGGCCAGGGAAGCAAGAAACACTCTACTTTCTTATCTTACTCTAAATGAGTAACTTTGCCTAAAGGCTGTACAAGGGAGTTAGAAATTAGAAATCCAAGCCAGAAGCCTATTCCTTCTGGTGGAAAACTTTGGAACTGGATCTCTAGAATTTCACGGAAAATATGGATTACATCTATTCCTAAAGTTTCAGCTTTTTCTCTAAATGACACTAATATGTCTTTGGTGGGAAGGGAGGTAAAACAGCAAAGAATGGAATGTACCTCTAGGTGGAAAGGAGCTGCTGTGGCTGTTACTAATTTTTGAAATAACCCAATTGTTTGACCTTGCAAAGGGACTGCCCATCAGGAAGGTGAAACAAGGTCTGGGAAGGCAGGCTCACCTTAAGCTACACTGAAGTGAGGGGTCATGTGATTATCCTTTCATTGAGACAATGTCCTTTTCCTTCTGGGAATTCCTACCCCATCGTACATTCTCCTAGAGACCACAGCCACACTGCTTCACAGATCAGCCAGCCCCTTGAATTACTCAGCACAACGTTTCCCTTTCTTCTTTCTCCATCTCTTCTAAGCATGCTTGCCCAAGACTGTGGACTTCCTTCAAGCCCTGCTTCCTAGTGCATGGCTGAACTCCACTTGGCTGACATCTCTCCAAGTTGAATTTCTTATTCTTTCTCCTTCTTTGGGAAATTGCTGAGGTTCACAGCTTGATTGCCCTCATGTTTTTCTTTTAACCTCTAATAAAACTGTTCTCAAGCTTAAACAAAAAATAAAAAGGAAATAAAAGAAAAGAAAAGGAAAAGGAAAAGAAAGAAAGTTCCTTCAGATTAAAAGTACAAAAATACTTTTCTTTATTTCTGGGAAAATAATGCAAATTAAAAGTTTCTGAGCAATAATGATGTTTTTATGAGGCTCTTGTATTTGTGTACTGATATTAATTCATTTAATAAATTTTAGGGTACATATTAAATACAAGAATTTTTTCTGACATTAAGGATAAAATAGAGAACAAGGCAAACATTTTATGTACTTTTATTCTAGTGAGAAGAAGGTCAGAAATAAACATATACATATATATAATATTTTACATTTGAAATTAAAAGTCGGTTTTAATCAAGTGCCCTCAGAAAATGCTGTTTTAAGAGTTGGGGATATATATTTGCAGATGGCAATAATCACAAGGATAGAATTAAGTTTTCTTGCTTTAGAATAAGTTGCATTGCTTTTTCCTTATCAATACAAGTTCTCTGTGAAACAGACAGAGAGGTACCAAGAGTAAGACTGACAATATTACAATAAGCATTACTGAGAGTTATGCTTTCCAGAGTTGAAAGTGATGAGGACATTAGGCAGAAAATGCTGTCGGCCTCTAGGAGCTGAGTCTAGCTTCAGGCTGAAGCTAGGACCTCACAGTTCCTGCCACAAGACACTGAACTTGCGATGATGTCATAAGTTCTGCCGTAGATTCTCTCCGGAGCTGATAGCAGGAGCCACAGATTTCCCAACAGCTGATTTCAGCTTTCCGGGAGCAGAAAAGTGAGCTGGCCCTGGTAGACATGTAAAGTAGGGAACAGTGGGAATGACAGATTCGTGCTGTGTTTAGCTGTTAAACTTTTATTAACTTGCTACAGTGTGATAAAAAGAATATGTTATCCTGCTTCCCAATAAATTCAAAAATAAAAACAAAACTCATGTCGGACCTCTAACCCTAACATCCACTCTGCATCACTGTCACTGTAAGTCTCCTTTATGTAGAGGCACTGGTAGAATTTCTAGGTTATGCTGGATGTCCTATTCCCTTAGAATCCAATAGTTTATTATGATACTCCTTCAATGTTTTTAAACCTTATTCTGCAAGAATTTTAATAACTGATAATATTATTTATTATTATTGCTGTTTTGTTGTTTTTCAAGGCAGGGTTTCTCTGTATAACAGCCCTGACTGTTCTGGAACTCATTCTGTAGCCCAGGCTGGCCTTGAACTCAGATCTGCCTGCCTCTGTCTCCCAAGTGCTGGGACTAAAAGTGTGCACCACCACTGCCTGGCTAATATATAATATTATTCTACTGAATAGTTACACAATCCAATGCAGCATTTGTGAACATTTAATTTGTTTCCAGTATTTTACTAACTTTCACATAAACTAAATACTTAAAGAAACTTGTTAGCCTGAGGTATAGGCACATTTTTGTGAAAAGACTATATCTCAGATAAAAGCAAGGTTTCCTGTATTTGCACAGCTTTACCTTTGAAAGCAGAATGCAGCTTCCCATGCTGCCCCTGAGTCACTTCCGTTTCCCAAGATACGACTCCTCTGCAAGTATTCCAGTGAGGGTTCACTGACCCAGATCATTAATAACTTTTTTAACAAGATCCCAAGTAGTCAGTGAGCTCCTTTCCATCTGCATTTCTTTATCAGTTAGTTAATCTAATCAACCTTTCATGAATCAAAGTCAGAAGCTGAAGGTGAAAATAGGTTTCCTGTCTCTAAGCATCACCACACTTATTCTTACACACGCATTATCATGCCCTTTACTGAACACATCCTTACACTAAAGGCTTTGATCTCAAACTATGAAATGTAAAGCCTGCATACATTAGAAGCCTATTCTTCACAATATGCTGGTTTCTTTCTCATAAATCTGTTGTTCAAGTACAAAGCAAAAATCTGGAGCACGCATTGCAAGGATATTTGCATTAATATTTAAGCGAATTAACTCATTTCCTATGTCTGCAAATAGCATAGCCTTATAAGGCTTTGTGGTTACATTTTCCTGGTACTGGCCAACTCGGAGGTCTTAATTAAAGTGAACTGTTATACAAGACTTTAAAAAGCAAACTGATGATTTTGTATTCTATACAGCATGTTGAAACAATGAGGTAGAATTAAATATATTTCTTATAGCCATTGCCAGTATCACATTGAATCATTTGGGGAGAAATTTCAAATGTGTCTCTACTGAAACTTCTTATCTTATTACAGCATGCTTCCTTCACCAATGTTTACCATGCAGGAAGCAAAGGGCTGGACATGTTAGGAAACTCTGTGCCTTGCTCATTTCCCAAATTATTAACAAATATTGTTCTTTCAGTATCAAAAATTCATTTCTGAAATCATAATTAAAGGACTAACAAATATAATGGGTTTTGTCCGGTAATGGAAATAGTCAAATAACATTTGGTGGCTCAAGTTCTTATTAGAAGCACATGACCCTATTCTAGAGAACAACAGGAAAGTGGCCTAGAAAGAGTTGATAGGAAGGAGTTTTGCCATTTTTGTTGTTTTTAATGGATTTTATGCATGAAATATCAAAATTTACTTTTTTTCTAAAAGAAATTTTGAGAACAAAAGCCAGTTTTTATTCATTAGCAGAGGAATTCTCAGATTCGCCAAAGACTTAGGTGGTGACTGGATGCATAACGCCCAGAGAGTTTTTCTAAATACAAGGTTGAGCCACTTTTCTTCTCGTGCACAGTTAAACTATTGACACTATGTGCAAGAAACTAAACATTCCCTGGTTTCTTGATACAGATTGATATCATTGGAATGTGCTTATGATTACAGCCCTTTTATAGTTTTCATTTAAAGTTTTTATTTTTGAAATTATAAAATAATTACATTATTTCCATGTTTTTTCCTTTCTCTAACCTCTCCCGTATACCCCTACTGTCTTTCAAATTCATGTCTTTTGGTTTGGTTTTGTTTTGCTTTGCTTTGTTTTTCAAGACAGGGTTTCTCGGTGAAACAGTTCTGGCTGTCCTATAACTCATTCTGTAGACCAGGCTGGCATTGAACTCACAGAGATCCGCCTGCCTCTGCCTCCCGAGTACTGGAACTAAAGGTGTGCACCACCACCACCCGGCTCATGTCACTCTTTAACTGCTGTTACACGTGTGTGTGTGTGTGTGTGTGTGTGTGTGTGTGTGTGTAACAACATACATATGATAGATAATGTATATGCTATATCATGTATATGTATGTATATATGGGGAATGCATTGCATGTATATGTATACATATCATAAATATCTGAATACCTGCTCAATCCATATAATGTTGCTGTGTGTCTGTGGTCTCAGAGCTGACCACTCGGTACTGAATAACCAATTGAAAAGCACTTCTCCGAGAAAGACTTTCAACTGCTCTCAGCATTCCTTAATTGCCTCTATTTGTTTTTTGTAGAAATAATTTTGCTTATTCTGGACGTGTTTTCAGATTATAGAAATCCTAAATGCCTCAAACCCTGGTGATTCTAATTAAATTGGGGCAAAGTCCAGTTGAAAATATGTGCCTATTTTACTTAGTAATAGAACTAGGACTTTATCTTTAGAGAGTACACCTCTTACAGATTTTAAGTTTATGGATCCCAAGTAAGATAAGTACAAAAGTGGTTTTCTAGCTTTGATGAGTATCACAATCTCTTGGGAGAATGGGGTAAGATACACGACATTCCCACCCCTTTCAGACTCCAGGCAGTCTGTGATTCTGACCCTCCAAGGAGATTCGGCCACACACTAAAGTTGGAAAACCACTGTAGTAAGGCCTTGTTGTCAAGTTACTACTTTCTTTATTTAGCGTAAGCATTTGAAAAACCCAGGCACCCATAAAACGTAGACTGTGGCTCAGGAGTATTAGGATAAGATCTTAAGAATTTATACTTTCCATAAATACTTAGCAACCACATGTGCTATTGTCCACAGACCCTATTTTGACTTGCAAGACAGAAGCTGGGTCCATGGTTTATATCACTAAATACAGCATCTTCCCACAAGCCAATGTGAATTTAAATTTTTCCACTTTCAACAGCATCTGCCTTGGAGATATTAAAGTGACTGCTGTATTTCATCATAGCTAGCTCTAAGCAATTGAAGTTTCTCTGAACTTTGAGTGACCTGGATGCCAGAGCTTGGCTGCACCTAATTGAAGACACTTTCCTGAAAACTGAAAAATGATATCATTACAATCAAGTGCACACAGACCTGTGGACTCATCCTGTTCTCTCCAGAGTGCCAGTTTTCCATGCTTAACACACTATGAACTCCCTTCATCTAGCAGAGGACATCTGGCTGTTCTCAGTAAATGATGCCTATGAATTCCCTCATTGGCACACATTTTCTTACCTGGACATTTGGTGTCTGGATTGTGATTATAGGCACTGTTACACTCCTACAAACTTTGTTTTGTTGATAACACCAGGTTTCAAATACTATTCCATAAAATTCTTTTTTATCTATCATGCCATTATCAATAATGCCTTCCCAGAGAGCCTGTTTGCTCCAAAGGGCTCTGATCCTAATCTCCCATTTGGTGAAAGTTCCCAAAACTTCTCAACTGGAGAAACTTGACAGTCATCTCTGTGGGCCAATGCCTGTACTTCTGGTGCACACCTGTCCTCTGAATGCCTATTTGCTGTTTTCATTCTCTTCCCTATAGAGGGATTACTTTGGAAGTACAAGGACACATTTTGCTGTGTTGTAGCAAGTATTTTCTATATCTGAACCTCTCCATTGAATTGAAAACATACCAAAGAGTGGAAAAGCAGGACCAGCGATACAGTTGGTCATATGGAAGAAAAGGGTGGTCACGAGAACAAGTGTGAACTAACCCAATGTGCGTGGGCAGACCAAAGTAGACTCAGAATATGAAGACATCAAAGTCTTCAAGGAAGCTAAGAAGAATGCTCTCCTGAGTCCCTGGCATCAGATCACCCAAGTCTCCAGTGTCTTTCCAACTCTTCAGGTCTGTATTGAAGCCATAGAATTTGCTTACATTGCATCCTAAAGCAAGTAAATCTGGCCGCCATTCATAGCATTCTGGTAGACTAAAAGTTTAAAGTCCAGCTAGTGCCATAATACCTAGAGATGATAGATACACTAATCATTTTTAAAAACGTTCAAAGCCAAGCACACATCAGAAGCTAACCATACTTTATTGAAGAAAAAAATGAATTTACTAAAAAAATAAAACCCCAGTGCTGGAGAGCTCTAAAGAAATGATTTCCCTGGGACATTTGTCAATAAATGGCTTTATATTCTAAAGACCATTTGGAGAAAAGTTGAGTGTGAGAAAGACTATAGTTCCTTTGGGCAAGCCAAACAAAAATGACCTGCTTTTAAATCAGGATGATGTGAGAGAACCAGCTGTATCTGCCTCCACTTGAAGTGAGAGAAATGTCCTCCTGAGGCCCAGCTGCAACCTGGTAGGTTTGTCTTTAAATCCACCTTATTCACTTGGTCAATGTATGAGCAAGAAAGGTCAATCCAAGCAACAAACCTCACATGAGTCTGTATTTAATATCCTGTGTGTCTCACCAAAGCAAAGGCAAATGAACATTGCATCGAACCAACTTTAAACCATAACACAGCAAGGATGAGAAGGCAGCACAGAGTGTCAGTTATTACAATTACTACATTCAAAATGCAAAGTAAATATATTTTAAATGATTTGGAAGCAAGAAAATAACTACCTGAGAAAAAAGAGCAAGAATCAAAATTGTAGATAAACTAAACTGATTAAAAAATGCAGAAAGAGAAGCTGGCTGTGGTAGATCGATTATAAAGTGGGCTTGGCTTCTCCTCTGTGATTTGACTTGAAGACATTTTCATCAAGTGTTAGTTTGTATCTTCAAGATTAATTTGAGCTTCACGTTTTAGTGGTTCTGACCATTGCCATTGTCAAAAACTGGCAGTGTAATGGGCCATTTGATATTATTGTCCCTAAACCTAGAATGTAGTAGGCCATAGTAGTTCTGGGAGTATGAAAATGTTTTTAAAATTAGTTCTTTTATTTTTTGAGATTATAATATAATCATGTGATTTCCCATTTCCTTTTTCTCCCTCCAAGCCCCTCCTCATATCTCTCTTTGTTTCTTTCAAACTCACGGCCTCTTTGTATGTACATACATACGCATTCCCAAGTATAGCCCGCTCAGTCTTTTTTTTTTTT
>LOEQ01002580.1:106061-125944 GCA_001685075.1 Bramus lutescens
CCCCCAGTCTTTATAATGCTACATGTATGCTTTCAGCGATGATGGTGTGGGGTTGGATGGCCAATGGTGTGCTCTTCCTGGTCTCAGCTTTATTGCTTCTGCCCTCGGTCTTCCTTCGCTGCCCTTGGCTCTTTGTCTAGAGCTGAGGTCTCCTGGGATTTTCCCTGTCCACAATAGCATTTTATTGTCGTTCTCGACATTCAACTCATGGTTAGGCACTTTTGTTGGTGACACTTTGTGTGGGTGGCTTTTGACATTACTAGGAGACACATCTCGCAGAAAACTCCCTGATTTTCTGGCTCTTACAGTCTTTCAGTGCCCTCTTCTGCAATGAAGCCTGAATCTTGGTGTGAGTGTTGTTATGTAGATGTATTCATTGGCATTGGGCCTACAACTTGGCACTTTGATTGGCTGTGGCTTTCTGTAAATTGTCTCCATCTGTTACAAAAGAAATACCCTTCATGAGGGCTGAGGACTACACTTAATTGTGGTATAAAGACAAATAGTTATAGTGTAGTTAGGGGTTATGTTGGATTAGTGAAGTGGCAATTGTAGGTGCTCCTCAGAGATCTATCATTCCACTGGCTCTGAAAATTTGCTAGGTTTCCAGGACTAAGCATAACTTCCTTTTTGTTGAGAGAATCTTAAGTGGAATAAGACAGCTGTTGGCTACCACCAAGGTATCCATGCCCATGCCACTACTAAACCCTTAGGGTTCTTATGCCGTGTTGGTCATTGTTGCGGTTCATAGACATTATAACTGGGTAGCACTGTTAGTTGCTCCTTTCCTTTGGAAGCTTGTATGGTGCCGTCCGGTTCCATGGAAGCTAATCTTCGGTGAGGAAGCTTTCAGATCAGTTCAGGGGCTTCTTGACTCTGTGTCTTAAATGCATGGTATCTTCAGCAACAGAGACTCACCTTCCACCTCTGGGGCTGGGCTACCAAGGGAAATATCAATGGTCTGTAATGTTTGGGGAGTTTCTTGGACAAGCCTCAACAATAACTCAAATGAGGATTTCTCATGATTATTAGTGGGATTTTTGTTAGATGTTCTTTGGTTTTTGGACCATTGTCAGCCCACATGGGAAATTTTCCTTTAAACTATAATGTAGACTTAGGCACACACACACACACATATGCATTGTAGGTTTTTCATGTAGGTAGGTATGGTTGCTTATGACTTTTAAGACATTCTTATTGCTATTTACCCTCATCTGTTCTTCTTCTGTATTTATCTTCTCCCCATCCCAATTTAAAGCCTCCTATTTCTCTCATTTTGCTTACTAGATCACTTCTATTCTGCTATTCCTCTCCCTTTTGCTCCCCCAGCCCAAACTCCACCCCAGTAATGATCAATTTTTACCTTCTTTATTTCTGTAGCTATGCCAGGATATGTACTCAAATTTGAAATTTGGAGCTGGAGCAGAGAACGTGTAGTATTTGTCTTCTTGGATCTGCTTTATCTCACTCAATACGGTCTTTTCTAGTTCCACCCATTTACTTGCAAAGTTCTGTATTTATTTTTTATTTACAGCTGACTAGTATCCCACACTATATATGGACCACATTTCCTTTACCCCTTCATCAGTTGAAGGACATTTGGATTGTTTCCATTTCCTAGATAATGTGAATGGAGCAGCAATGATCATAGCTGAGCAAGTATCTGAAAAGTAGGATGTCAAGTTCTTTGGGCGTATATCAAGAAGTAGCACAGCTAGGTCGTCTGGTACATTTATTTTAGTTTCTTGAGAATACTCCACCATTGTTTCTAGAGGGGCTGAACCAATTTGCGATCCCACTCACAGTGAATGGCGATACCCTTTCCCCACCTGCTCCTCTAGCATCTGCTGGTTGTTCATCTCCAGCCATCATGACTGCAGCAAGGGGAAATCTCCCAGTCCTTCTGCTTTCCATTCCCTGATCACTAGGGATGAGGAACATCTTTTCGAGATACTTTTTAGTCAATTTTATTCTTCTTGTGAGAACTTTGTGCCACGGACACATTTTCCAAATATGTCTTTTTTTCATTCTTTGTTTTTTTTTTGAGTTCTTTATAGATTCTGAATATTAACCCCATGTGATATGTATAGCTTAGTATATTATCTCCTCTTCATCTGACTAATTGTTTCTTTAGCTGTGCAGAAGCCTTTTAGTTTTATGAAGCCCAACTTGTCAATTGTTGGCTTTAATTCCTGAGCAAGTGGAGTCCTATGCAGAAGTTTCTCTCCTACACCCCTATGCTGTAAGGTACTGCCTAGGTTTTCTTTCAGCAATTTCAAATTTTCAGGTTTTGTGTTTAGATCTTTCATCATTTGGTGTTTGGTGTCCGAGGTGATAGACACAAACCTAGTTTCATTCTTCTGCTTATAGACGCCCAGTTTCTCAGCACCATTTGTTGAGGATTCCCTTCATTTCTCTAGCATAGGTTTGGGGCATCTTTGCCAAATATTAAATGGCTGAAGTTGTGTGTATTCATGTTTGCCCAAAAATGTTTTTTTTAATTTCTTTTAAGAGCAGAAAAAAAGTTGAACACATAATAATGAATCTAAATTGTATTTATTTTTATAACAACACAATTATAAAATACAGCTATGTCTTTATGTTTATGAGGGTGGTTCAAAGTAATAAAATGTGCAGAGATCGCAAATCTAGTGTTATAGCAGTTTGAACCTGCAATTCAATAATATATGTTCTATCATAAATCCACTACTTTAAGAAGTAAATACATAATCTAACATCAAGGAGATAGGAGATCACATCACGCAAATGGAAGCTCCCAGATAAGATCTCCTCAAACATTTTGGCTGAAACCAGTCAAAATCAGCGAAGTCACATAGCTAATCCATAATTGTCAATAGAAGTAACTATTGCAGAACACTACGGTGGCTTCAAAGAAAATGGCCCCTAAGGAGATTGGCATTATTAGGAGGTGTGGTCTTGTTGGAGGAAGTGTGTCACTGTGGAGGTGGGCTTTGAGGTCTCATATATGCTCAAGCCATATCCACTGAAACAGACCACTTCCTGTGCCCTGCAAGCCAACAAGTAGAACATTTGACTACTTCTCCAGCATGTCTCCCTACATGCCACCCTGTTGCACCATGACGATAATAAACTAAAACTCTGAAAATGTAAGCCACTCTAATAAATTGATTTTTCCCTTTATATGAATTGCTGTGGTCATGGTGTTTCTTCACAGCAATAGAAACCCTAACTAAGAAAACACCACCCTCAAAACAGAACAACCATCATCGTTATCAAATAGATTGTACCTGGTTGTAAAAGGCTATCATACTGGGCTTAGTGACTGCTGATCTCAGAAGTCCCTGTACACTATTTCAAAGTCCAGCTACTTCTCTCAACATTTGTCCATAGTTTCGCTTTAAAGTCATGTGGCGTTGGGGTCTCAGAAAATACTGGAGTACATAAACTATAGAAGGCAACAGAGTGGTTCCATCTGTGATGTTATAAAGGCAACACCGTCAATGCTAAGTGATGACTTTCTATTGCTGCTGCTTTAGGGGTGGCCTTTGCTTATGTGACACCTCACTCATGCTCTGTGAGTAAGCCCAGTAAACACATTGAGTCACAAGGTTAAATTCTAGGGGAATCACTGTTCTTGTCATTGGGAACTTATGAGAAGGAGGTAGAAGTTCTTTATTTATCCACAAGGAAGGAATTCTCACAACACTGAGTCTACCCAGCATCAGAGGGACCCATCTGCTGACCGAACACATGTGCACTAATACAATCTTTTGGTCTTAAGTCATTGAGTTTGGAGGTGGTTTGTGATTCAGCCATAACAAATTGATACAGGGAGTGAATGGAAACAAAAGTTTATGGCTTGTAACTAAGGCAGAAAAAGTAAAATTCTTCATCTAGGAGCATGGAAGATTAAATACATTTATCTTGTTGTTTCATGTGGGAACTATAGAGGAAATTTATTGAAGTAATGATGGCTATAATTTTTGGAATGGATGAAGAATGGTTGTAGGCTTAATATAAACATTAAACCCCCAATAGTATCACAAAAGAAATTCTTCTCTAGATACATTATAATGAAAGAGTAAAATATCAAAAACAAAACACAGAGCACAGGTGAAGTAAAGAAAGATTGATAAAAATGAAGTTGGTAAGAAACCGAAGGCAAGTCACATAATACCTGGTGTAGCAGGTGTAGAAAAGTCTACCAGTTCCTTAAATTCTCTCTGACCATGTGACCTGAAAGTATTTTGTCTACCTTATTTTCTATGCCACTATTTGAATACCTAAACTCTTTAAAAATTCAGTCTCTCTTTTCTAAAATAGAAAATAATATAAATTCTTTATTACTTTAAGAGGGAAGAACCAGAGCACAGTCACAGTCTAGACAAAGCAAAACCAAACTACGTAAATACAGTTATCTCAGAGTTACTTCTGATTTTCTGAGCTCCTCCCAGGAGCTTGGGTCTTTCTGCAGCTCTGCCCTCTGCAGCACACATAGCTTGTGTTCTATGTTCCAACAGGCTCCAC
The DNA here is from genome assembly GCA_001685075.1 of Bramus lutescens. Classification (NCBI taxonomy): domain Eukaryota; kingdom Metazoa; phylum Chordata; class Mammalia; order Rodentia; family Cricetidae; genus Bramus; species Bramus lutescens. The sequence goes on from LOEQ01002580.1 coordinate 110,571, forward strand.
TAAACCACTGCTGCTGTTCTTCGGGGTCATCCCAGCTCCCAAACTTCTGGAGTCCCTTTCTGCAGCTGGGCTTCACTTTTACCAATAGCCTCTCCTGGACTCTCATCAGGGACTCCAGCCCTGCCACAAAGTGCCAAGCTTCTGCTGCTCTCCATGACCTCTTCCTGCCCTCAAAACCAGTATCACCTGGGTGACTCTTGCACTATCAAGTTCATCTGCGAATTCAAGGTAGAAGCTTTGGCCAATTCTAGATCACAGCTTCTATGCACTGATTTTCAGGACACACTTTCCAGAAGATTTCTCTTCAATGATGCTGATCTATCCTTAGTCATAGCTGATTCTTCAAGCCCAGCAGACCAGCATCCATTGTCCCAGAAAAGGAAAGATTTTACTATAATGGTTCTGTTCTCTTGTTAATCACAGCTGATTCTTCTTCTCCAGATGACCAGACACCACAAATTTTTCAACAAGAGGTCCAGTAGAATCTTTGTTTCCCTCTGAAATGTCACAGGCCAGGCCTTCATCATCTGCAGTGCTCTCAACATTATCTTTCAAGGTCCCATATAATAGCTCACTCAACACTCAATGACTTTTCTACACCAAAATTCCAAAGACCTTTCAGAATCTTCCCCCAAAACAACATAGTCATGTCTGTTACAGAAATGCCCCACTACCTTGGTACCAATTTGTCTTGCTTAGAGTTTTTATTCCTGCAATGAAACACTATGACCAAAAAGCAAGTTGAAGAGAAAAGGGTTTATTTGGCTTATACTTCCACACTGTAGTCCATCACTGAAGAAAGGCAGGATAGGAATTCAAACAGGGCAGGAAGGTGGGAGCAGGAGCTAATGCATATACCATGAAAGGATGCTGCTTCCTGGCTTGCTCGTCCTGACTTATTCAGTCTTCTTTTCTAATAGAACCAATGACGACCAACTCAGGTACGGCACCACCTACCCTCCCACATCATTTATCACTTAAGAAAATGCCCTACAGCTGAGTCTTATGGAGGCATTTTCTCAGTTGTGGTTCCTTCCTTTCAGGTGACTCTAGCTTGTGTCAAGTTAACATACAACTAGCAAAGACAATGGGAAACATAAGTACATGTCTTATTTGAATTAAATTGTCTTTCCCACACTTTGACTACCACTGAGTACATTGACATATTTTGTTTCTGTTTAAAGTTGAGAGTTAAATGCCCACACCACTCCTCACAAAAATAGAAAAAGATCCTGAAATTCATGTAGAACCACCCAAGATAGGCAAAGCAACCGTGAGTGGAAGAACAGCATTGCTGGAGTGATTACCAATGCAGGTTTCAGGATATATTACAGAGTTATACTAATAAAAACAACATGATATTGTCACAAAAGAAGACATGAAGACCAATTGAACAAAATAGAAAACCACAATATGAATGCACACAACTATAGCTATCAGACACTTGACAAAGATGCCAAAAGCACACACTGGAGAAAAGACAGTGTCTTCCATAAACAGTTCTGGGGAAGCTGCACGTCCACATGCAGAAAAATAGGCCCTGTAACTGTCATCTTGCACAAAAGTAACTTCAAACGGGTTTTCAACTTCACCATGAAGTCATAAACACTAAAAGTGCCAGAAGAAAACCTGGCCAGTGTTCGACAGGATGTGTGTGTGTAAGAATGAAGTTTCTGAATAGGGCCCCATTTACCCAGAAGTTAAGGCCCACAGTTCACAAGTAAGACTTCACAAGGCTGGAAAGTTCCTGTGTAGAAAAGGAAACAATCAACTAAGTAAAGAGCAAGCCCACAGAATTGGAGGGAATCTTTGCCAGTTCTATACCTGATAGAGGATTAGTGTCTAGAATATATGAGGATCTCAAAAAACAAAGAGACAAATGATAAAAATAAATCAAAGAACCCAATTAAAAATGGGCTAAGTAATTGAACAGAGAACTTGCAAAAGAAATGAAAATGGGTAAGGAATATCACAAAAAAGTTTATCATTCTAACCAATTAGGGAAATGCGAATTCAAACTACTTTGAGATTTCACGCTGCCCTGGTGAAGAGGGTGAAGATAAAAACACAATGGACAACGGCTGGTGAGCTTTGCGGAGAACGGAGACTCACTCACTTGCGGTGCCATTGCCAACTGCTGCAGTCACCCTAGAGAATCCTCAAAAAGCAATAAATAAGTCTACCACATGATCCAGATATACCACCTCTTAGTATGTGCCTAAAAGACTCAACATCCTACTCCACAGAGGTTTGCTCAACCATGTTCACTGTTGATCTACTCACAATGGCTAGTAGATGAAAACCACCAAAATGTCCTTGATGTATGGCTAATGAAATAGAGCACATATCCACAATGTGTATTCAGCTGTAAACAAAAATGAAATCATGAAATTTACAGATAAATATATGGAACTATAAAATAGTATATCAAGTGAGGTAACCCAGACATAGAAAGACAAAACCTGCTTGTTCTCTGTGATTTGTGGTTCCTAGTTCTGAATATTTAGATATGAGTATATAATTTGCAGTAGCCACATTATTGCCATGATGAAACACTGTAACCAAAAGCAACTTGGGTAGGAAGGGGTTTATCTCACTTAGAATTCCTTATAACAGTTCACCATCAAAAGCAGTGAAAACGGGAACTCACATAGGGCAGGCACCTGGAGGCAGGAGCTGATGCGAGGCATGGAGGGGAGCTGCTTATTGCTTTGCTTCTCACGGCTGGCTCAGCCTGCTTTCTTACAGAACCCAAGACCACCAGGCCAGGGAGAAAACCTCCCACAACAGACTGAGCCTGCCTCCATCAATCACTAATTAAGAAAGTGCCCTACAGTCAGATCTTAGGGAGGCATTTTCTCCATTGAGGCTCCCTGCTCTCTGATGACTCTAGCTGTGTCAAGTTGACATAAAACTAGTCAGTATAACAAGAAAGTAAAATGGGAGCAAGAAGGCGGATGAGGAAAAGGAATTCCAGAAAAGAGAAGAGTAGGACGTGAGTATTATCAAGGATGAAATCTGAAAATAAGGGAGGGTCTTTAGCAGGAGAAAAGGAAGAAGGGTAACAGAGAGCCAGATATCTAACAAAACCTTCAGCATGAGACATGAGAAGCCTCTTTCCTGAGTGGTTGATCAGAGGAGTCTAAGAGACCCCCTAAATGCAAAGGCTATTTTCATTGTCATTGTTACTTCCAAAAATCTGAAGGTAAGGCCCTACTGCAGAAGACAGCACGTACTTCAAACAGAGAACTTGGGGGAAACAAACTGGAAATGACCTAGAAGCCTCCTCCCTGAGGAGAGACTCTCACAGTGTTGGAAGATGTGCAAGCTGCTAAGGGAAAGGATCAATTGGTAGTCCCGTCTTCGGTAAAGATATCAAGAATGGTGCAATGGTGGCATTTTTATCTTAGGGACAACCATCAGCAGTCTAATTGGATACCTGGAACTATTAACCTAGAAAACTACTCTTAAATAAAAATGTCATAGATCTGAGATATAAGCCTACGACTTCAATTTTCATAAACCAAAATAATCTCTAACTGCACTCTAAATTCTCATTCTTATGCCCACAGATAAGTATAGCTCCATTCCTTATCAATGGAGCTTCCTTTTGTAACAGAAGACCATTACGACATCTACAGCTTGTTCAAATACATAGAATAAGTTAGTGAGAGGTGCCCAACATCAGTGATACTTCTTCAGTACAGCACCTATACCTGAGGCTCAGGAAAATGCTGCATGGGGGAGAGGGCTTAGACTGACAGATTGCAAGTGCCAGAGCTCCATGACTTCTGCAGTTAGCTAATGTCCCCAGATATATCTGACTGCCTGAACGAGATCAAAATAATGACAACACTAGTTGACATGCCATGTAGACAGCAGAATTCCAAATGGTCTCACCCCTAGATTAAGAGGTGTCAGTGGTCAAAGGCCATTGAAAGAGAGAGATCATTTTGCTTCAACATAGTTTGTACAATCCCAAGTGGTCATCCCTGGACACATGATGTACATATGAGCAAAGCTAAATGTATTCAGTAGATTACATATATACATATAATACATATAATATGTATATGCAAATAACAATAATGTATAACTAAAAAGACTAAACAAATAAATAATTAAACAAGAATAAGGAACTTGAGAGAGGAAGCAAGAGACAACCTGTAAGAAATGAGCAGAAGACCAGGAGTGATGTAGGTGCACAGTACATTCAAGAAGTTCTCAAAAGAATTATAATAAGAAATCCAAAACTTTCCCAAGAAGAAAGATAATTTTAATATTTTTTATAAATCTCAATGACATGGAATAACTTTCCTTACAACTCTCACTTAAGTCTCCTTTGGTAAATCTATGGAATAAGCAAATTTATCTACCAAAAGCTTAGGGCCATTTTACAATAACTACAAATCATCAGATTTAAAAAAAGAAAAAAGGTAAGACAATGAGAGATTCAGAAGTAACTCTACAAGCCTCTACGTCCCACAAGTATTTAAACTAATTCATCAATTTAGCATACTGTATAAGCACAGAACAGAACCTAAAAACAAAGCTACTGAATAGTCTACTTTCTAGGAGGGGAACATGATGAAGCAAGAAAATGAGAAATTGTTGCAAGATTTGTCACATCACTGAAGCCAATTTCTGAACAGTGCTGGGGTGGAAGATCCATTCCCACAGGCTCCCAGACATATGTCCTGACACGTCAATATTTTAAACCCACAAGTTTCGAAGGTGTTGGGGGTGATGTGCTGTATCTCAGAGCTTTGAATAATAGTTTCAAACAAAGAGGGGGTTTCCAAGTTAGCCACAGCTGACCACATAGACAAGCTAATGAGCTCCCCCACTTCCTAGATACTTTGTTTGAGGCTTAATGTTCTCATCTATGGAGGGTTTTACTGTATTTTGAACATTCTAGACTCTTTATTAACCACATGCTCACTTAAACACAACTGAAGTTTGCCAGTGCTTCTACTGTGCAAGTTCTTCTCATGCAAATTGCATAGCTGGATGATTTACCTCTTACTAACTAAAGGTAAACACAAAGAGCTGAAATGGAGTGCTTGGATGAACTGAATGATCCTTTTCCTGAAGCATTAAGGAGTAAATGCTCTTAAAAGAGACACAAGCATTAGCCCTTTAACACAGATCCACTCTATCAAATGCTGAGAATATCACTTGTACGTTTTTGTTTACATTCAAGCAAAATGTAACATGGGTAGTTTTTATTGGTTACCCAGTGGATTTCATAAGGATGCTTTATAAATTTATATAAGGTATTGTGAACTTGTCCCCCATGTCCCTCATGCTCCCCACTCTCTTCTCATTCTCTTGTTGGTCACCATCATTTTCCTAAACAACTATGCCTCTACTTTCATAGCATAGGTAATTTTGTTTTCTCTTTTCCATAGTTTTTGAAACTCTGGAACACCTTCTATCTTCCATTTGAATAAATGATGCTTTAGTAGCTACTTCACCAGAGACATTTATTTTTCTTTTTCTTGCCTCTGTCACTGTGTGTCACACTACCATTTAAGCCACGGGTACACTTCAGAAAGCCTAAGTCTATTCCTTAGTCATAGTTCTAAATAACAACAACAAACAAAACCTTCCATTTAGCCCAAGAAGCTTTTTCCTGTTATATTATTCTTTTTTTTTCTCAAAGATGAGCAGACAGACCAAAGAAATTACTTCCTGCATTTCCAAGCTTGTAGTGTTAGTGTTTATCTGTTTCCAGGAACATGTATGACATTACTTAGATTGGAAGAACAACTTTAATACATATAATCTAGTAAAGATCTGGAAGAAAAATTCAACACACACACGCACGCGCGCACACCCAAACACACACACAGCTTTCTTTTTCAGTATTATTAAAAAAAAACAGAACCCCCATATTTAAATTAGGGGATATGTGTTTTAAGCTGAGAATCTATCTAACCTTGGCTGTGGAAACCACATAGACCTGCAGCTGTATTACTTGGTCAGCATAATCAGCAGAGGAAGAAACAAGCTGTAGTTATAAACTACAAAGAACTCCGTGATGAGAATGAAGCTTCAGAAAAACATCAAAAGAGAGTTGCAGGGTCAAGACATTATACAAAAGAGATGTTATTGAATTCATGGAGATACCAATAAAAAGAGATCAAGTGTCCACTCATGAGTCTATCCGTTCTACATTCCTTTTAATGGTTCCTGATCTGAGCTTCTAGCATATTTCCACACATACATCATTATCCCTTGAATGATCTTTTCTCTTACAAGGCTCCAAACTTCTTAACTTCTATGGCAACTTGAGACATTCCTGCTTTAGAAGCTTTAGTGGCTCCTCATTTCTTGAAGATAAACCAAGTCTACTCATTGTCAAATGCAGGGTACTTCTTATTTTGCTCCCTACTGATGAGTGCTCATGGTATGGGAAGGTACTCTGCACTACTAGAAGAGAAAGGTAGACACAAGCCCAGCTACACAGCTGCCAGTCCACAACGCTGACCTGCCTGCAAGATACACTGACACAATAAAGGCACAACAACTCTCCGATTGGAATTGAGGCCCACTCCGTGAGATGGAATCCATGCCTGGCACTGCCCAGGTGACCAAGAACCTGAGACTAGATAGGCCATGAACCTAGAGGGAAAAAATAAACACTATTGTTCTGCTAAAGGAACATAGCAAATAAAATGACTCCTAATGACATGATGCTATACTGATAATTTAGTGCCTAGCTCATTAATCACCAGAGAAGGTTCCTACGGCAGTAGATGGGAACAAATATAGAGACCCAAACCTGTACCATGTGCAAGAGAGTGAGAGACTCTGAAACAATCAGTCCCAAATGGGATGTCCCCATCAAATTCCTCCCCTCAGAGCTCAGGAAACTAACTCTTCAGAAGAGGAGGTAGAAAGATTGGAGTGGAGAGCCAGTGAAGACTGAAGACACCAAGGAAATAATTACGCATAAATACAACAGGAGTGACACACACATGAACTCAGAGACTGTGGCCGCATGCACAGAGCCTCCATAGGTGTAAGTCATGCAGATTCCCATGGTAAGAGGAAAAGTGGATACAAGTTCCTGGGCCTAAAGCAGAGGCTGTCTCCAATTGATAAACTCTCACAAATGAAAAATTAGTTTCACTGGGCATAAAACACAAACTTATTGGCAGGCTCCAACTCAAAACTAACTCTTAATGGTTTGGGGGTGATTTTTTTTTTCTGGGCATGCTTTTTTCACCTTACAGATCTTTTGCCTATATGTTGTGTTTTCTGATCTTGTCTTTATGGGTTTTCTGGGTGTGCAAATGTGTCTGTATCTGTATGTGTCATGTAGTTTTTCTCTTTGGCTTTTTTCTGTTTGTTTTATTCAATTCTAATTTGTTTGTTTTTAATTTATTACTATCACCGTTTTAGAAGTTTGTCCATATTCCAATGTGAGAGATAGATAGGATGTGGATTTGGGTAGGTGAGGAAGTGGGAGAATCTGGGAAGAGTTGGTAAAGAGGAAACCGCAATCAGAATACATTGGAGGAGAAACAATCAGTTTCTACAAAAGTCCTTTTCTCAAGCCTTGAAACAAAAAGTAGAGGATCAGAGCTTCTGCATTTTAAAGTAGAGTAATCTCGTACACAATCGTAAACATAGGGCAGATGAGATAACCCAGTGGGTAAATACTATTGCCTTTATCCTAGGACCCACATGGTAGGAAAGATAGAACTAGCTCCTGGTGGTTGTGCTCTGATGTTTACCCATGAATGCTTACACACACACACACGTGCACAAACACACACATACTCACAGAGATACACAAAAAAAGTAGCAATTTAAAGGAAAACATTTAATTAATTAACAAATGAGTGCAATGGAATTCAGAAATCTTATAGTATGACATCTGAGACTGCCTTAACTGTAATTGAAATTTATAAATTGTTAAACATTCCTCTTTCTGTACTTGTTTAATTCAAATAAAATAATGGATTTGAAATATATTTATTGCAATTTGTATTAAATGCAGATTACTGGATTATTTTACCTCTAAGTAACCATGAGTAAAATACTAGAAATATCATAGATACCTGAAAATTTATAGAACTAACAGAACTTGGAAAGTCTTTTCATTTGTTTAACTAATGCTTCATAATATCCCAAGTGGAAAATATCATAAGACAAGAAATATTATAAAAAGAAAGATATGTGTATCTTTACCAGTGTTATCATATCCTAATTGTGTTAAATTTGAAACAATAGACTTCATCTCAGAAAACAAGAATTTATGACTGTGTCTGATATGCCTGGATTGCTGCAGAGCAGAAAGAATTTCCAAGACATGGAAGAACTTGGGAATGAGGCCAAGAGAGGCAGTTATCTTGTTAAACAAGACAGAACCAGATCAACAAACATGAAATCACCTACCTAGAACAGAAAGTATAGGCGAGACCATTCATTTCTGACTGCTCAGACCAGAAATAATTACACAAAAACTATATTATTTAAAACACTGATTGGTGAATAGCTTAAGCATATGGCTAGCTAGCTCTTATATCTCAAATTAACCCATTTCCATTATTTTATATTTTACCATGAGACTTGTGGTTTACCATAAAGTTTCCAGGCATCTGTCTCCTTTGGCAGCAGCTACATGGCGTCTCTCTGACTCTGACTCTTCTCTCTATATATAGATATAGATATAGATATATCTTGGAGTCTGGCAATATTCTGCTAAGCCATTGGCTGAAAGCAGCTTCTTTATTAACTAATGGCAATGAAACATATTCATAGCATACAAATGGGACTCCAACATCAAGAAAGAAATGGTTTAGCTGGAATTTTGAAATAAGCCAGTAATACTAAATATTTACAAATGGCTAGGCATGCAAAAACCAACTTGAATGTTTTTCCATTACATATTCAGAAGCAGACATACAAAATGAGTGGTGGCACTTACTTTCATTTCTATTTCTTCTTTGTCTCTTCTTCACAATATCCTAAAGAAAATTTGAAGTCGGTGGCCAAATGCATTAAATAAAATAAAATACAAATAAATTCAACACATGAAATTAGCAGTTCACAAATTGATGTTTGGTACTCTGAGAATTTTAGTGGTTTATCAGTTTGATGTAATGATTTGCATCTTCACAATGTTGACAAAATAACATCTAACCAAGTTAATAGAGATCAAGCTATATGCTGGTATGAGTTACTCTGTATTGAGTCGAGTGACATTTAGGTTATGCCTTGCCCTGAGTGACTCCATTTTACAAAAGTGGCAGCCAGTTCCAGTGTGAGATCTAATGCTGAATCAGAATGAGTCTGCATCTCCTTTTTATACACTGACAGCTACCTCCAGTCCAGCACAAACCATGAAGCATAGATTGATAAATTTCCTCATAGAAGTAGTAAGTGCCACTCATGAACATATACAAGTAGAGGGAACAGTCATGCCAAAACTTCTCAGGAAAGTCCAGGCCCATGAAATTGCCAAACACAATGAATCAATAGAAGATATAACTCCCATACAACCATGTGAATAGAGATTGCTAATTATAAGCAATGCTTTTTGTGGTGGTATGAAATAAAATGGCTCCCAAAGAGATATTAGGAGGTATGGCTTTGTGGGACAGGTGGGCCTTGTTGGAGGAAGTGTATCACTGTGGGGGTGGGCTTTGAGGTTTTCTTTTGCTCAAGGTTCACTCAGCGTAACAGAGTCTACTTCCTGTTGCCTGAATATCAGTATTCAGCAGCTCCTTCTCCAGTACCATGTCAGCCTGCACACCACCATGTCCAATCACTATAAAAGACTAAACCTCTGAAACTGTAAGTGAGCCACACCAATTAAATGTTTTCCTTTATAAGAGTCACTGTGTGGTCATGGTGTTTCTTCTAAGTAGTAGAAACCTGAACTAAGACACTATTATTCAGTGGGTGTGGCACTGTAGAACCCACAAATGTATCTTCTACATTCCTGATACACATTGCTCACTATAAGCAAGTATGCAGAAAAACTACCTAGCTGGAAAGCTCTGTGGGCATAAATAAAGATTTGCTGGGGATCAAACTGCCAAAGCTATCTGCAGGGGTGGGGAAGGGAAAGAGAGAACAGCAAAATGGCAGAAAAGCAAGCAGATTTTCTCTGACAGTCTGCAGGTTGGGGGGTCTGAACTGGTACAGGCTATCCAGTTTGACCTGGAATAAGGCACCCTTGCCCAGGGTAGTTGACTTTGGGGGAAAGGTTAAGAGAGGTCTCTCTAGGATTAAGGATGATTCCTTAAAAACAGGAACCCACCAAAGGAGAAGTGTTTTTCTGGTCAACAGAGCCCCCACCTTAGGCTTATTTAGCTGATAACAATCTTTTTGTTTACCTAACCAAAGACTTTCCATTTAGGACAGTTATCACTAGCACTGCCATTGGGGTGGGTGGGACGGGACTTCTGAGCCTAACACGTGTGATTTAAGTTTTCAGAAGAATCCTTTCAGTTAAAATCAGTGCTGGCTCATGTGTGTCCGTCACTCTGTTTCTGCAGGACCGTTGCAGCAGAGACTTGCAATATTAACATAAATTCTATTTAGAATGAATCTTTTGGTTTTCTTTCTTTGCTAATGTCCTGGTAGACGTTAAGTCACACTAACGGAGACTAATAGTCATTTTGCCAAGGAATATGTTAAATCACCATCTGTTGCTTTAGTTCAGGGCTGGGCTTTTTGGTTTCACTTTATTTCTGTATATTTTCTGTCTGGCTCATGATGTGGCTCCCTTTTACATGCTCCTGTGGTGGTTGTTGCCTCAAGCTTGCTGCAGCAGTTGTCACTGGCTCAAGCCTGCTCCTGTGGAGGTTGCTGCCTAGGGCCTGCTGTGGCTGAGGTAGCTGGCTCAGGCCTGTTCCCACAGATGTCGCTGACTTGGGCTTGTTACCGCAGAGGTCCCTGACTCATACCTATACCTGTAGAGGTCTCTGACTAGGGCCTACTCCCTCAGCAGTCACTCCATTGTACCTGCTCCTGTGGAGTTTGCTGCCTCAGGCCTGCTCCAGCAGAGGTCGCTGGCTCAGGCCTGTTTCCGTAGATGTCTTTCCAAGCTCTATATTCTAACAGCCCTAAATACATCTAAAAAAGAAGCATTCCAGTCTGTATGAGTTTGAGATTTCCCTATAATCTCTCTTCTATAACATTATCAAATATCTGAAGATGTGTTCCATTTAGTCAGCAAGTCTAACTTATGATCCTCTTAGCTCTCTTCCCCAAGAACTGGTATTACAGGTCTGTATCACCCTGCCTGACAACATTTAATTATTTTAATGCCTAAATAACATCTTATTATCTATAGGCACCACAGTGTTTGTTCATCAGTTAATGAAACCTTAATTTTTTTCTTTTTTTTTACTATTGTCAATAATACTGCAAAATAAGAATCTGTGAGTGAAGATGGTCTTTGACATGTTCATTTCTTCTCCGTTAAATATATGACAAGTAATTTTACTGATTTTTTAAACAAAATTTTCAAATATTGTTTTCCAGAATGGCTATAGAGACATGGTCAATATTAAGGTGTCTATATCCTCTTTTATTCACATTAAAATCCTCACCAGCACCTGCTACCTTGGCATTTGGTTATAGCCATTCTTGCTGGAGTGAAGTACCTTATTGGATTCCCCTCTTACTAAATATTATTAATGCTGTTCTTTTTATTTTCATGGAGCTGTTGGCAATTTATAATATGTATGTGTATATTTGTATGTGTGCTCTGAGGTTCCTTGTTTCTGAATCTGGGTCTTATGAGGAAGCAAACCAGCCTCAAACTCATGATCCTCTTCTACCTGAAGTTCTGCCTAAGTGTTGCCATTATAGGCATGGGTAACCATAAATGGCTACTGTGCTTCTAAGAGGTAATTCATCTCACTAATAATGACACACAGTAGAATAGCAGAGATGAATAACATCATAGAAAAAGAAATGGATCTAGCATACACATACAGAATGTTCCATGTAGCAGCTGAAGAATACATAGTTTACAGAACACATGCTGGCTGCAAAACCAGTCTCAACATGTTTTTAAAGGATGCAAAAATAGCATTATATTACATAATTTCATACTGTAGTTATACAGAAGCAGAAATCAAAAGTGAGAGGAAATTTACAAACTATGGACATTTATAACAGTCAAAATTTTTTGAATGATTAGTATGTTCCTGAAGAAACCAAGTGGTAAAAATCTAAGAATGATCTTGAAATAAATGGAAATGAAAAGCTCATACCAGGTTTATGGAATACAGCAAGTAGCAGTGCTGAAGCCCCAGTCGAAAAGTAGAATAAACATCCTCATGATACAGCTTCATGAACTAATAAAGCAAGTCCAACATCACAGGGAAGGAGAAGGGAGGGAAGGATGGAGGAAGGAGTGATGGAGGGGGCAAGAGAAGTGAGGAAGGGAGGGAACCAGACTAGAAAGCACAGACATGCACAAAAGATCAATGAAACAAAGAGTTGGATTTGGGAAAGATAAACATAACTGAAAAACTTAAGGAGAAAAAAAAAGAAAGCTGACTCAGATAAATAAAAGCAGAGATGAAAGGAACGGATTCACAGCTGAATACAAAGGATTATTAGAGACTAGAATTAAAAATGACTCCTCAAAGCAGTGGAAAGATGAGAGAGAAGAAACGGGTACATTTCTTATGCATGCGTGTAACCTATCAGAATTGAATCTTAGAGTATAGGAAACCTGAACAGACAAGGATTAACAAATTGAATTAATAAATTAAAAAAAATAAGAATAACCCTCTCCCACCTTTGAAAGTCCAGGATGAGCAGCTTTATTGCTGCATTTCCCAAGCTTTTTAAGAAGTGACATGGATTCTTCTCAAATTATTTAGAGAAACGAATGAGAGGAAACACTCGAAATATATTCCACATACCAAGTTGTACTGCAACCAAACCCAGTCCATAATGGATTAAGAACTGTAGACTGATATTTCTTTAAAAATCACATGCAAAATTGTCAATAAAACACCAAAAAAATTAACTTTAAAAGTAAAAAGATTATACCTTTATCTCTTTCAGATCAAGTGGGGTTTATTTCCAGTGGTAAACATACACAAATCAGCAGATGAGATAAATAACAGCTGCATAACAAACTGAAGCACGCACGCACACACATAGGTGAGCTTCTCAATGATGTAGGGAAAGTAGTGGATAAATATCACCGTATGCACCTGGTAGGAACCCCTAATGTGCACACATACCCCAGCCCTGCCTCTAATAATAAGGAGAATGAATGTGGGTTAGAGAAATGTGTCTCAATAATAAAAGAAAATAGCTATGTATGACTAACTCACACACCCAATGTTCTGAGTAAAGAAAAAAAAGTTGAAACCACTTCTTCTGTGATTACAAACAGGACAAATTCGTCTACTTTCACCCTTCATGCTCAAAATAATACCAGAACACCCGGTAGAAGCAGTCATACACAAGGAAGAAACAGAGACATTCAAAGAGAAGAGAAGGAAGCCAAATTATTACAGAGAAAAATGTAAAACCTTTACCAAAGATGGCTAGAATCGATAAGAAAAGTCAGTAAGATTGCAGAATGAGAAGCCAATGTAGAAAGTCAGGAGATTTATTATGTACCAGTAATGAAATTGCTAAGAAAGAAATGAAGAAAGCCCCATTCATAACCCTAAAAAAAATGAACCAAGGAATAAATCTAATAAAGAAATGGAATGATTTCTACAATAAAAACTGCGAAGTAGTGAGGAAATAAATGGTAGGTGATGTGGCAAATGAAGGGACACCCTTGTTCATGAGTTAGGATGATTACCATTGCTCATATCACCCCAAATTATCTCTAGAATCTGCCATTTCTATCAAAATATAAATGACATTCTTTACAAGTTAGAAAAGCACCATGAAATACACCAAATAGAAAAGGAAACCCTGACCCCAAAATGTAGGGAAAATGTGAGATCCCCAAATTATAAAACTGACAGAAGAAAGTGTTGCTTCAGGACATTTATTGATCTGGGCAAAGTTTTTTGGTATGTGACCTTAAAGACACACTCAACAATGCAAACTTAGATTTTTTTCATTGTTATTATTAAGATGTTTACATTTTAGTGCCTTCTAGATTAACTTTTAGAGTCCAAAACAGACTATTTTTCAAGACAGGAAATGCCAAACCAAATACACATTTCCCTTCAGTGTTCTAAGTCTGAAAAAACCACATGCTGCTTGTCAACCCAAAGCCAAGACATGTTCCCTTTGGTGGGGTAAATCAGCAATGATGACAGAATTAGTACTATATTAAAGTGGTGTGTGGTGCCTGCCCTTTGTTGAAAACAAAATTCTGTCTCTCTCTCTATTTTTTTTTCAGTTAGAGTAGCCAAAAGCCATAAACTGTCCAGAAGACTTTTGGTAAATCTTGGGCCCAGCTGTGCTGAGCTAACTCCACATGCAAAGGTAAGATGAATCATCCTGTGTTCGGTACCCACATGTTCCCAAATAATATTGCATTTGTTGCACTTTAATCAACCCTAAGTTTAGATGTTGTTACCAAGCAAAAGACTACATTTTATTGGAGAATGGGAGTTTTACCATGACTAGTCAAAAATTCCTTTTGAGTTTTAAAAGTGATATGTAATTGTTAGTATTCACCATCCCCTTGTTCTCCCTGGACCGGTTTCTCTCCACCCACAGGGTTCTACTCATTAGCTTCTACAGTCACTTGTGAAAGAACCACTTTGAGGCTTAATATTGGTTGCATACTCTTTGGCCTTTTAGCTCAGGCTTCTAATTAACTAACTCTTACATCTTAAATTAACCCATTTCTATTATTTTATATTTTACCACAAGACTTGTGGTTTGCTACTTCTTGCTTCTTGGGCAGCTACATGGCGTCTGCCTGACTCTGCCTTCTTTCCTCTTCTATCTCTGCTTGGTCTCCCACTTACAGGGATGCCTAATGCATTTCTTTCCTGTGGTTTTGCATTGTTTATTTTGTTTTTGCATGTGTATGTGTATTGTGGCATTAATTCTCATCTGTTCTTCAAGGAAATATTTCAAAATCTTCAAATGGCCAAGTCAAGACTTAAGGTTACAATTAGTTGTGCTGAAGTCTTTCTGTGAACATTTGTAGAGTGTGGCACATGCATCTGTTTCCACATCTTTCACAAGTTCATCTCCCACAGGGTTTGCTGGAGTGTAAATGAACAATTACCACATTATATTTAAAGGAAGAACAATTGAGCTGGGAATGGTGTGGATTCATTAATTCCCAGCACTTGGGAAGAAGAGGCAGGTGGATCCAGATCAGCCAGGGCTACATTGTGAGAACCTATCTGATAGATAGATAGATAGATAGATAGATAGATAGATAGATAGATAGATAG
>LOEQ01002580.1:140798-164880 GCA_001685075.1 Bramus lutescens
TGTGTGTGTGTGTGTGTGTTCCTAAATATTTAAGTAAAACTGTCCAGTCTTAATATTCCATTGCTTGTATGATCACATTTTCAGGGCTGAGAATTTGTTCTTTCTTTAATTTATTCTTAATTAATTTGTTCTTAATTGGTCTATTCTTGCCAAGAAGACTTTCTCCCGCTCTTAGCTTTTCTTAGTTGCTTACAGGTTTTGTCTAGGGTCGAGGACTTATGGTCTTTCCTTTATCTACATCAACACGTCTATTAGTATCATCCTTCTTCAGGTCATGTTTAGCCAGCCATGTTGGAGAGACTTCAAGGGTATAGCTTCTGACATTCCTAAGAGACACAGACTCATAGCAATCTGCTCCTGTGTCTCTTAACTTTCTCTGGTCCCTCTTCTGGGGTGACTCTAAGTCTTAGGTGCAGCAGTTGTGGTGTGGATGAATCATTTGGGACTCAGCTCTGAAACAAAATTTTGCTTCATTGCAGTTTTCTATGATGACCTCTGTCCTTATCAAAGTTTCCACAATAAGGCTATTCTTATATGTGGGTATAAAGGCAAATATTTTGAATGTAGTTAAGGATTATGCTGGTTTATTAATGTGGAGGTTGTAGGTTCTCCTCCAAGATCTATTACCTCACTATCCCTGGATAGTTGGCTTCGGTATCAGACATGATTTCCCTCTTGTTGAGTGAGTCTTTGGTGCAATTAGAGAGTTTTTGGTATGTATGTAGCCAAGGTATGTTTGTTTTAAAAAGAGTGTTATATTTTTAAAAAATGCTGGGAATAACTGAGCTGCATCTTTTGTCTATACATATGTTTTGTCTTGAATATGTTCAAGGCATTGGGTTGGCCAAAACAGGTCATAAAAATGAATGGGACAAATACTCAAATCACCAAATTGAAAGACTAATATTTTGACATTCTGAATTATATTTTAAGACTGCCTCTAGTTCCCTGGTATATAACCCCTAAAAATCTTTGGAATAGTTAAGGTGTTAAATTTCCTTATGTGTGCCTGGCAGGCCCTAGGCAGTTTCCAGATGGGAGAAAGAGCAAGGCAAGATTTTAGTGTGGTAGCTATCCGTGGACAAGAGAAGGGCTGAAGATTAAACTGATCGACTGAGATTGGTGATTTAATTAACCATACCTGTGTCAGGAAGCTCTAAACATTCTAAAAGAGCAAGGTTCAAAGAACTTTCACAGCTGAACAGGTTGTGGTGAACCTTGGAGGATAGAGCCCTAAAAAAAAAAGGCATAAGAGATCTGGCCCTTACCTACACCCCTTCCTCTCCATCCTTTGCAATATCCTTTATAATAAAGTGATATATAGTAAACAGATATATTCATATGTAGGTGCTTTCACAAATAAACCCAAGTAGGGGATTATGGAAATCTTGATTTATACACAGATATACACATACAGATAAAACAATCTTGAACTCAAATTTATCTGAAGTAGAGGGTAGTCTTAGTACTGAACCCGTCCCTTGAGGAATCTCAGATTCTACCCAGATAGACAATATCAGAACTAGGCTGAATTAGAGGACAGTGTGCTGGTATCCACTGTGGTAGCATTGTTTGCTTGCTAAATGGAAAACACATGGCATCCCTGGGATCAGGAACATGTTGTGAAACCAGAGTGGAGGAAACTGAGTTTGACTTTTCTCCTCAGATATGTTACCATCTTCAGAGAAGAATAAACTTGAATAAACATTTAAATAAGTGAGAGATTACAGCAGTCTGGGGTGTGGGAATTAGAAAAGGCTCTAGGGAAAATGGTCCAGGTCTGTGCATGAGAAGAGAGTGAAGTATGTCAAACAGAGCCCCTTATATGAGCCAAACACAGATGCCAAAGTATGTGTGTGAGGCAACAGACACAATTGGCTAGAATACCACATGTGGGAAGAAAAGAATGAGCTCAATAAAACAGTGAAGTAGAAAACTAAGCAATAAAATTACCTAAAAGAACAAAAATAGCACACACATGCAAACAAGATACAGCTGTGATTAATGCCAAGCTTTTAGTGTTTGAGTCTCTCGGTAGCTTTTGAATTTCTGAGGAGTACATGTTTGGCTTCTGCCAATGGGTAACTTAATATTCTATACTTTCATCTTCCTTTATCTTACAGAAATTTCATACTCCTAGGGAGACCATCTCTATTCTTAACTCTTAGTACTGGAGGTGACTATGTTCATAATGTATAGTGGCATTTTATCATTGTTTCAATCTTGGCAACAAAATTGCTCCAAAGGAGGAAAAACAATTAGTTTCTGGAATGATTACATATCCATCAACATATCAATACATAATTAGGTTAAATGTGTGTTTCTGTTTAATTTAGAGCTATCTTTTCAAATCTGTATGACTTGCTTCCTGGCACTAATCTCATGCCCCTGGTGTTATA
This sequence comes from Bramus lutescens, assembly GCA_001685075.1. Taxonomy (NCBI): domain Eukaryota; kingdom Metazoa; phylum Chordata; class Mammalia; order Rodentia; family Cricetidae; genus Bramus; species Bramus lutescens. The sequence goes on from LOEQ01002580.1 coordinate 143,198, forward strand.
ACTCACCTCACCTAACACACATTTTCTGCACACAGTGTATAAGATGCCTCATAGGATTCATTGCTTAGAAACCCTGGACAAATGCTTTAGCACTGCCTGTGGGGGCTCCATTCTTCAGTGAGATCACAAGAACAGGCACAAAAAACACAGTGACCGTTCTGGGACCCAAGTGGAAGTGTGGCAGAGTATCACACCCTCTGTAACCTCAGCCAAGAACTAGGAAGCCCCATTTTCCTGACAGCTACTGGGAAAGCTCTGTGAATATGTGTTTTCTGTTTGAAAAATAAAAAAGGGTAACAAGAAGGTAAATTTATAAGCACGGAGACTTTGAATAATGAAGGTGAACTATGGCATTGGAGAGATGTCTCAATTGAGAGAAAGTGATGAAGGGTGGGTGGAAGGTGTTGGAGGAAGAAAAGGAAAGGAAGGAAGTTATAACACTTTATTTTAATTTTCACTTAAAATTTCCCTTGGTATTTTAGGTAAAACACTAATATAATATACATGGGAAGGAGAAAAAGACAAGAACTCCTGAGTAAATTTGGAGCATGGAGACCATGGGAAAGGGTTGAAGGAGGGGGAGAGGAAGGAAAGGGAGCAGAGAAAAATGTAGAGCTCAATAAAATCAATTTAAAAACTAATGTACACAAATTCTAAAGCAGCATAGAGGACGAATAACATGGTTAATATGAGACCTGATTGAGCACCTTATCTCGGTCTAATTATGGACTGCATAATTGACATAGTGCTTTGTGAGTTTTTATGAAGGCAGTTAATATAATAAGGTTGTATGATTATGATTATTGACTCCTTTATTTCACCTTAAAATAACCTTTTTGGATTGGATATACCATGCTACTTATAGTGATGAATCAGCATATTCAATGCCTCCATATTATAATGGTCTACATACCAGGCTGCATTTATGCATTTAGGTAGGTGTGTGTGTGTGTGTGTGTTTGTGTGTGTGTGTGTGTGTGTGTGATTGACTTTGTCAGTGCTCTTCTACTGTAAAGAGACACCATGAACCTAATAAGTCATAAATGAAAGCATTTAACTGGGGCTGTCTTACAGTTTTAGTCCATTATCAACATGACGGGGAGCATGTTAGACATGGTGCTAGAAAAGTAGCTGAGAGTTTTATTCCAGATTGACAGGCAGAAAGAAGAGCGAGCCAGCAGGTCCTGGCTTAGGCTTTTGAAACTTCAAAGCCCACTCCCAGTGACACACTTGCTTCAACAAGGCCATACCTCCTAATCCCTCTCAAGTCCTGCCATCCCCTGGTGCCCAAGCATCTGAATACATGAGCCCACGAGGGGCATTCCTATTCAAACCACCACAGCATATGTAACAACAATCAATAGAAAAGAGGCCATGTACCTGAAAGAGCGTAAGTTTGGGTGGAGGAACAGGGGAAGTGATGTAATTACATTATAACCTCAAAAGGTCAAAGAAAGAATATTTTTAAAACCTTATTGATGGTTTTTCAAACACTTGGAACTCCTCTTCAGAAGAGAATTATTTAGGTGGCAGCCCATGACAGTCATTTCTGGTCACATGCCACAATCTTATAAGCTGCAGCTTAGTAGAATTTGAGAAGAGTGTGAGGGTCTTAAAAAGGGTATGGTACAATTAGAGTTCTGTTGGAAGCTGAAGCTGGTCGGCATTGAGCAGCTTGCCAGGCCCTGTCTGTCTGTGACCAGAAGTAAGCTTGAGACCCAGATCTATGACATTTCTCCCATGGCCTCATTCTCATGAATGGGCCTTGGTTTCCTGATTTCATTTTTTAAGTAACATCAAAAAATGTATAGCTCAATTAAAAATAATAAATACAATATAAATTAAATAAATAAACAACAAGTGTTGCATTTGGGGACATGCTTAGCTACTGATTCATTCAGCATGTCTGGAGATGCTTAGACACACAAATTTTTGCTTCAGTTTTTAATTAATGTGTTAATATTTCATAATAGTGAGAGATTACCATGTCCCTTCAGTAGGCATTAATGACCCTTCGGGAAACTTGTTTTGGAACAACTAATCTTTGCTACAGACTGGGTGTTCTTTAACTAAGATTCATTGTGCACAGACACATAAATAGTTTCTGTTAATTGGTCAGTGATGCATGCATATGCATGACCCACTTAAAATTCATTATAACACTATTTTGAGCTGATGTCTGTGGACTGTTTGGTTCCTTGGGGCATTCAAACAGTAATAGATCAAACTGAAATCACACACTTTCCTAAGAATTTTTCCCACTAGTAGAAATGCCATGGGTCGAAATGGTACGATGGACTGAAGAGATGGCTCAGCGGTGGTTAAGAGCACCTATTGCTCCTGCAGCAGACCTGACTTCAAGTCCCATCACCAACCATCACCCCCCCCCGAACCGCTTACAACTGCTTAGAATTCCAACTTCAAAGGGACCACACCTCTCTCTCCTCCTTGGGCACATACACAGATACATACATTCACATGAATAAATAGTTCTTTAAAACCTTTAAAAGAAAAGGGCACTGTATAATTCACTCATCACAACCCTATTTGATGAGAGTTAATGATAGAATAAATGTGTCTATTGTTTAAACTTATGCTAAATTCTGCTAGAGTCCAAAGGCAGAGAATTGGACACCCAGAGAAGCAGTCTCTCCAACAGTCCTGAGTCCTGGTGGCTTCACAGGAGAACAGAAGTGTATAATCACATTGAGAGGGCGTGAGTAGATCCAGTAGCAAGTCATGCTATTTGACTGCATGCTTATAAGTCTATTAGAGGAAAACTCCATTATTATGAGCTATGGAGGCTCTTAGAGGTTGTTTATAGACTCTCTAATGCAGTGTTCCAATCCAATGTGATATTTTCTATATTTGTCTTTATATAAGGAAAACCTTGTTATAGTCTTCTGGAAGTGTCAGCAAATTCTAGGTTTGAAGAAACACTCCAGGTTTAAGGTCTTATACTGTTCATATAAGTGTATCTTATTCAACACTGTATCTTATTCAATACTGCAATAAAATGTAATATTGCAGTAGGCAATGCTCACCACAAACATTTTACAATAGGAATGATATAAAATCTAGAGAAAGACATTGCAATTCCTTTATATCTGGTAGAAACATCACTGAATTAGTGGGTCCAAGATGTGTTTGTCGATGAAGAGCAAATGTTTAGAAGTAGACTATACACAGTTATCTTTGAACTTGGTAAATAAGGAGCTCTTTCTGTTTCTTTATTTCCATGCTATAATTTACACCTCTGTTGGCTTAGAGATCTTCTCCACTTACATGTGGGGATCCTCTAATGAGCAGTGTATTCTTGAGGCCTCGATTCCCCAAAGCTAGTTACTGAGGAGGAAACAATCTGCTCATAGATAAGCCTTCTGCTTCCCCTTCAGCAATGAGGGAGCTCTCTGTTGGGGTGCGTTCACTGTGACTCGCTTCTTTTGGTTCCTTCATCATCTTTCTCTCCTCACTGGTCAAGTATCCTGTTACTATGTTGGGGAAGCTCCAGATTTTCCTTTCTGTTGATCTTTGGAATAGAATCTATTTTCTTTTTTTTAAACTCTCATTCTTCTCCTTCACCGGGTTACATAGAGGCAGCATCTATTTTGACATCTTGGCCAGTATTATCTCTCTTCTTCATGTCAAAAATATTCCCAGAGCTAATTTTGCTAGCAGTTTGTGCTGGTAAGGGTGTTTCTTCTTTTCTTTGTTTTTCTGTCTACTTGATACAAACTAGAGTTGTCTAGAAAGAAGAAATGACAGTTGAGGAATTGCCTCAATCAGATTGGTTTATATAGAACTCTGTACATTTATTAATAACTGATATGTGAAGGCCCACCTCACTGTAGGTGGTGCCACCCCTGGGGTAGACAGACTTGGATTGCATAAAAAAGAAATTTAAGTAATAGGCCAGTAAACAGCATTCATTTATGGCCCCTGGCCAGGTTCCTATATCAATGGGTTCATACTTGACATCCTACCCTTCCTTCCCTCAAGGAAGGACTGTGACCTGGGAACTGTAAGATAAAATAAAACCCTTCCCCCCTTTAGTTTTTTCAGCTGTATGCTAGCAATAGAAATCAATCAACATACAGTTAAAGCAGACATCCCATGCTGATACAAAAAACCTTAGTACCAGGAGTAGGTTGCCTTCTGTTAAGTGGTTAACAAATGGAGTCACATAGATACCCAAGCACTATGAGCAATATCCAATATTCCTGGATAACCTCTCTACCCCCAATTTGTGTCAAAAAGTTCCTGAAGACATCACATGCTTGAGTCACAGAATGAGGAAGCATCAAGCTGCAACTCACCTGGAAACCTCATCCCTACTGGCTAGCATGTATGGTACCAGGAGGTAAGGTACATGCTGGAAGAAGAGAAAAGGAAGACTCAGTCTCACTGAGCTGTTAACCCTGCAAGCTACAACTACTGGCATGATAAGGCAGGCCTACAGGTACAATAATGGTACTAATATTATGGTAGTAACCAAGCACTTTCTGCTTGGCCTGCTCCATCCAATGGACCGTTGCCTGGCCCTATTAAAGAGTCTAACAACCTTTGGTTAGATAGACTATAGATTCTCAGGGGAAACCCAATACAATTATTCTGTTGAACTGGCATAGTATCAAAACAGTTTCTAATCATTTCTTGAAGTACTCATACATCAGAGAATTTCTCAACCTTCATCAGAAAAAGATTATACCTGAAATTCATGAGAAATAGCATAAAGGCTACCAACTGGTCCAAAAATTCAAAGAACAAAAGACATTGGAGGTACTGAGTTCTGAATTGGACATTCATATCTTTCTTTTCCCTCAAAGCTCAGGTATCTTGTGAGACAAAGAGAATAGAGAGATGGTAAGAGCTGTAGGTAGTTAAAATCAAGACCAAGGAAAGTTTCTTCTAGGCACAGCAGGGTAGATGGCCATATGAACACTTAGCAAAGCTAACTGGGTAACACAAACAACTCAATTGTGTGTGTGTGTGTGTAAACATATGTGTGTCTTTGTGTGTGTGTGATAGTTTGAATGCATTGTCCTCCATAAGCTCATAGAATGTGGCACTATTAAGTGTGCCTTTGTTAGATAAGGTATAGCCTTGTTGGAGGAAGTGTGTCACTGTGGGAGTGGCTTTGAGGTCTCATATATACTAAAGCTATGCCCAGTGTCTCAGACCAGCTGTGGGTCACAACTCCTTCCCTAGCATTGTGTCTGCCTGCACACCACTGTGCTGAATCATGATAATGGTCTAATCCTCTGAAAATGCAAGTCACCCCAAATACATGCTTTCCTTTATAAGAGTTGCTGTCGTCATGATGTCTCTTCACATCAAGACAAACACTGTGTGTGTGTGTGTGTGTGTGTGTGTGTGTGTGTGTGTGAAGTGATGGGAAAATGGAAAAAAAAAGTGGTGCAGGGTGATAGGGCCGAATATGTAAAACCACAATTTGAAATCCTTAAAGAATTAATGAATACATTGAAAAACATAACATCTTGATCAATGTGACTTTGCCTTTCCACATGAATGCAGAAAGGTTTTCACCAAGGATATAAGGTATCTATTAAAGAGATTTTGAGAAGGCATATTCAATGTAAAACATCAGAAAGTGAGGGGCTTTCCCCCAACAATGAAGAAGAGTGGATACTTACCATCTGTTCACAATCCTAACAGCAATTCTCAGAATATGACCTCCTGCGAGTGTGACTGTGGCACCCACATACCAGTGTTTTCAAATTATATGTCAGATAGCATAGGTTCAAACATATTTCTTAAATAAGGGATACAACAAAAAATGGAAATACTGAAAATTTCATGCATACAAAATTAAAAGTAAAGTTATGGCAGGGTACCATGAACAAAAATGAGTATGAATATAAACTGGGAAAGGTATACATACACAAATTATAGACAGTATTTAGAATCTATAAAACCAATGATCAATAAATGAGACAAATGAGTCCAGGTGAATAAAAGATTGAAGAAATAAGCATTATTCATGGAGAGGGAACTAAATTGTTAATAATGTACAAAGCTCAACCTAAATGCAGAATAATTAAGGGGAGCGTATAATGGCCAGCTTGTGTAACCAACCAGAGACTGCTTGTTCATTTCCCAGACACTCAGACCAGGTAAAGTTCTGGCATGTGGTTCTCCTTTGGCAGATACATGGTGTCTATTGGATACTGCCTACTCTCTCTCTCTCTTTCTGTTTGGATTTCCCATCAGGCTATATTCTGCCTTGCCATAGGCCCAAAGCAGCTTCTTTATTACCCATAAATATGTGTGTATTCACAGCACACAGAGGGGAATTTAATATCATCTGCCCTTTTCTGTCTGATTAAAAATGAAGGTTTTAACTTTAACATAGTAAAATTATGTATAACAAAACAGGTATCAAGCAAGAATTATAGTTACAATATTTAGTCCATTTACATTTGGCAAATTAAAGAAAACACTCTATCATCTATTCTATTTTTGTGAGGCTAAAGTTTTATATCTAATTTATCCTTTATCATAACTAAAGAAAACTATAACTACTTGTCTTCAACTCCATAAAAGACCTAAGAAGGATATAATATTACCTAAGTAAACAGGAAGTGCATGGTTAACAACTTCCAAAACTCTAGAATTGACAGAGACATCTCACTGCCTGGACAGTCACCCAAAGTTTCTCTGCAACATTGGGGCATCCATTTTCAGCCTATAGGCTTATAGTNAAAACTCTAGAATTGACAGAGACATCTCACTGCCTGGACAGTCACCCAAAGTTTCTCTGCAACATTGGGGCATCCATTTTCAGCCTATAGGCTTATAGTATCTGGTGGACTTTTCAGTAAAGCAGGAAATTTGAAGATCTCTTCTGCCTTGTACTGGCAAAGTTCATTAGTTGCTTTCTTCAGTATACTGCAGAATGTCTGGCAGACTCTTTCATGAAGCAGAAACACTGAAGGACTATCCCATCTTTTGGAAAGTTCAGCAGTCACTTTTCTGTGGTTCCTGCATGTCCAGTTCATACAGCATACCATAAAGCACTCCAGGCAAGAACAGGCTTTTATTTTCTTTTGCCCAAATGGCTAGGCTTATCACATTGAAGGGAAATTCCATAACAAGTTTCTTCAATGCCCATCAACCTCTCTGAAGTGATTGGTGCTGCCAGAAGCAGACATGTCTCACTGTTTAGAAAAATCTAAGTTCTTAAAGCATTTCAAATGCCATATTCTGTATGTCTTTGAAAGGGTTGAAGAATAACTATCCATATGAAATATATCTCTGTATATCTAGAAAACCTAACTAATATGACTACTAGTCTGACTAATATAGATGACCATTAATCCATAATTTTAATTATATATTACATTTTTAAATGAGCTGTACAAACACAATATCTTAAACAAGAGTAGAAATATACATATAATAAAATTGACCTTAAATTTTTATCAATAGACTAAAATCCATACCAATGTTAAGTATTCATCTCCATATCATATCCTCATTATTTTTATAGAAGTTGACTGTGATCATTAATCACTTACACTACATATAATAAAATTGACCTTAAATTTTTATCAACAGACTAAAGTCCATACCAATGTGAAGTATTCATCTCCATATCATATTCTTCTTATTTTTTATAGAAGTTAACTGTGACCATTAATCACTTACAATAAACCCCTTTAAATGAAAACAATCATTTATAAACAACATTTGGTAATTTTGGCATAGTTTTTTAGACTACTTCCTGTTAATTGAGGGTGCTGTTAATCAGGTCTTTCAAGGGGTATGCTATGTAGTTAGCCCATCTCAGGCATCAGTCCTGAAGCTGTTGTGGTTGTTGGACCACCTATGCCATTATTTTAGAGGATCTTGTTTTATTAAACCATATGAGCCTGGAAGGAATCACAGGGTCTCATCTCCTGTGGAAACAAAAGCAGAACCTCTTTTCCAAAGCAACACATCCTTATACTCAAATTTTGAAGTCAAGATACCTTTAAAACATGTGTGTTGGTTAAATTAGCAGTTCCCACAATCTAATGTCTCTCTACAGTCAAAAAAATTAAAGAAAACACAATAGACACATAATCCAGATTCTCTGGTTATTTTCCATCTTTATATGGCTTTTTTATTACTCCTTTAATCTATGTCTGTCTGTATTCATTTATATTACTTTTACTATCTCTTTAAAGACTTTGTTTTATTTTTCAACTGTCTATACTCTTTTCCTTCTCTCTCCCAAGCCTATGTACATTTTTTGAACACATTGTGTCTAGTTTAGAGGTCTTTTACTTGTGAATCTGTCATATTGCGTATCTGAAATCCTTTTCTGACAAGGAGCATTTTAAAATGGTAAGCAGTATGGCCTTGGATGCTGATTCTGCCTCTCTCAGTCTTTCAGTATGGCAGAGGTACATTTACCACCAGCTTTGTGACTGCTGGGTAGGAGCCTCGCTCACCAACCTCGACTCTGGTAAGCAGTTGACTCGTGCTGCCACCAACAACTTACAGCATTCTGCCCACAAACCCCATTCAAGTGGCCAGCTTCCTGAAGGAGTCAAAGCTGTTTGTACAACTAGCACAAATCAGGAAGCCTTCTTAAAGAAGCCATGAGTGTTTTGCTGCTACCACTGAGTAAGGAAGCCTTCTTTTAAAGGAATCATGCTTCTTCTTGCTTCTAGCTGCTACTTTGCTTCTGCTGTTAGCATGAAGCCATGCTTAACTCTGTTTTGTGTGTGTGTCTAGAATTCCTTCCCAAGCTCTCTCAGGTTTTATGAGGATGTAGTCACCTCACAATGGCATGCCATTTTGTAGATAGCGGCTGCTCATTCATTTTCCAGCTGCTCAGACTCGAAAAATCATGCACAAACTATATAAATTACAATACTGTTTGTCCAATAATTTAGTCGTATTCTATGCTAACTCTTACATCTTGAATTAACCCATTTTTATTAACTTATGTATTGCCACAAAACTGTGGCATACCAGTAAAATTTAGTCCAGCATTTGTCTCCTTTGGCAGCTACATGGTGTCTCTCTGCAAACAGCCAAAATTCTGGCCAAATGCTGAAAAAAAAAAGAAATGTATTTTGTGCAGTTATATAAGGAAATACTTCACAATAAATAGCAAGTGAAATAAGTACAAAAAGTTTAGAAAAGCAAATGCAGAATACCAGTCACAAAAGTTTGTAAACAAACAAAAATATATGCTTATACATGCTAGCAATCTCATATAAAATTATTAGAAATCATAAGCCACAAAACACATTAATTTCAGAAGCAGAAGAACTCTATACTGCTCCCATAGTATAAAATGTGTATTAATAGTTGGAGCACAGTAAACATTTGACAACTTATTTCATTAGTGGAAGTCAGATTTCATGACTTTCAACATTAATTTTGTTAATAGATATATGATATCATAAACACATATTCTCTATTAAAAGAGAAAACCTAATTTGCTTGCAGAGTGGCTAAAAGCAAATAACTCTGAAAACATAACTAATTTTATCTTTATCTTTTCCTTTTACCCTAAATCATTACAACATGTGTTTTTAAATTCCAAAGTCATATCCTCCTCCATTTTTTCAAGATTCAATCATTGACAGGCATTAAATTCAGATGTAGCAACATGGTGTCCCCTAGAGAAGAGTCACACTTTCTAACAATCAGATCCATTGCTTTATCTCGGAATGTCTGCAGAAACAGTGTTCTCTCACACATCCAATCTATGCCTTTATTTGATTTATGTGGTTCAAAAATTATACGATTCTGAGAGTCCCTTCAATTCCAAAAGCAATTCTAATGTTTATATAAACTCATAATCCCAAATGTGTCTCAGGGCTCCTGAGTCCTTCCTTGGGAAGCAAGAAGTATACATTCTGAATTATTTACTGCATTTACAGCCCACACAGGTACAGCTTTAATAATCCTTATGTTTTATAAAAACAAGTGTACATTTTCTGGGAAATGCATGACCTATATTTATATGTGTCAACAGTTTAACCTCTGATACAATACTGATCTAGAATGTCTTTGATGAGTATAAAGACAGCATACATCTGGCTTCGTCCGCTTGACTATAATGTAATCTCAGCTCGAGTTATTTAGTGTTGATATTCTTTATTAAATGAAATCACCACCACTTCTTGATTTTATTTTACACATTTCAAGCAGGTTCAAATAAAACAGATGTGATGACACTAAAGGCCAAAAGTGTGCCAAAATAAGCACAAGGATCCCAGCTGTTCTGAATTACAAGCCAGAACCACCATGTCCTCAAGTAGAAGGTAGCATTTGGAAAGAGTCAAGTCTGTGGAGGTTAAGCTGTCTAAGATGAAAATAAAATTGTTTTTGTTCTTCCAATTGAAAGTGCACACTCATCTTGGGGGGTACGCCCCTGGGGAGTACCTTACAGGCACTATGCCTGTTGCCACTAGAGAGGGCAGAACCATCCCAGACCCTTAGTGAAGTTTTCCCCAAAATTCCTCTTTAAAAGGGACATTCTTTCCCTCTAAAGGTGATGTTATTGACCACCAAAAAATGAACTCCTTTCCAAGAGAATGGCTTTTCAGAGTTGAAACTTTCTCAAGTCCTATTCAGTATTGCTTATCTAAAGGTGGAAACCAATATCGTGGTGGCCAGAAAACGCTCTCTGCTGGTCCTGACTGGAGTGTGTGAATATTTGACACTACTCTATATTATACACCCAAGTATGGGAGATTTTCTCCTAGCCATTATCAAAGATGCTTCCAGAATAAAAGTAATTTCCAGTTGTGACTCCCACAAATTAGTCTGAAAGACTGTCCATTTACTATGGCCATTGTAATTTGTCCAATCTGTGACCTTTATAAGGATACTGGGTGGCATCCAATAACACAGCTTTTAGCATCTGTTCCTGTTCAACACCATTGGAAGGAATGATCGCCTTAGGCCAGTTCCACGAGAAGAGAATGATAGATGACTTGAGGGAGACAGAGTTTTCCAGTCACAACAGAGAAAACGCACACAAGTACTTGCCATGATTGTTACAGCACATCCAACACCTACACAAGATCAAACCAGACAAAAGCCCATCCTAGGAGAGGAGAGATGAGTGTGAAGTTCCACACCTAGCTGAGAAGATATTGACCATCGATGGTTCCTGGGAGAGGAAAAGTCACTACTGGTTTATCAGATACATTCAAGGCAGGCTCTATGAGTAGTTGGCCACAGTGAACTGGACTCCACTAGATTGGTTTTTTGTTTTTGTTTTATGAGAAATGGGGGGCAGAGAGAGAATGGGAGCATGAAATAGGGTGGGTAGTGAGGTAGGGAAGGATCTGGAAGGAGTTGAGCAGGGTGCTGAATATGATGAAAAAAATACATTACATGAGGCTCTCTAAGAAATAATAAATGCATTGTTTTTAGAAAACTCACAAAACAGAAAGACAGGGAAGACAGTAGCCTTGAGTTTCAATAGCAACATGAGCTCCTCTTCAAGAGGAAAATATTCCGTCATCTAAGCCAACCAAGAGTCAACTCGATTGAGAATGAACTGAGCTAAATGGTTCAGTATCTATAACATGTTTGCCATGCAATCATGAGGACATGAATTCTGGTCTCCAATAACTGCATAAAGGATGGACATGGCAACATGCACCTGTTGCAACAAGCACCTGCAGCCCAGGAAGATGTGCGGGAGGGTCCCCTACTCATCTTCTAGCCTAGCCAAAACAATGATTCTAGGTTCAATGAATGACTGTCTCAAAAAAGTAAGGTGAAGGAACAACTGCGTACAAAATTATGACACCAACCACTGGCCTTTGTATGTGCATGCATGGGCTAATGTAAAAGCATGAACACACACACACACACACACACACATTAATTCATTGTGAGAAAACAGCAAGACCCCTGAGAGATGGGAAGATAAGTTCAGGTCCCTGTTTATATCTTTTAACCATTCTTGCTGCTGGATTGAGACTGGTGTGAAGGCTCTAAGTTGGCATTTACTGCCCAAAGTCAGTATGCTTATGTGTCTTGGGCTTGCTGGCAAGATTGACTCCAGGGCGGTGCAACCCTGAACAGCTCTGTGGAACACGATTCAGGCTTACTGTTTATGCATCTGTGCCCTGGCACAATTGCTGTCAAAAATTATGGACAACACATGGGTGCCCCTTCTCTAAAGGCCATGTATTTTGAGATACTGATCTTCAAAGGTAGTGTTTCCATTTTCTAAGAGGCAATGGGATGTTGAAATCCCAGGCTACTTTTATGTTTAGTTCCAACATCCCTTTCCTTCATAAAATCTTGAAATTATGTTGTTCTCCAGATGCTAGCCATGGAAGCCAAGTCTGACCCATTAACAGCTTGCCAAAGATATCCCAGCTCATTATGAATCCAGCAAGACAGAATTCAACTTAATGACTAGATTCTAAACTTAGATCATAAGCAATCTAAACACCCATTACTAGTAATTTTCCAACAGATTTTTGTTCTCTTAAACCTCATATGAAAATATGTCTTATGTAGACAAAACCAGTACATGGCTTTCAATGCACACCCTCCAAAACACAGTTTTGTTGCTCAAATGCTTTTATGCCAAACAGAAAGCCCACTGATGAGTGAGCCCTACTTCCCACTTCCTTGCTCCATCTCTCCTTCATACATTGTGAGACATTTGCCCTGGAGCACTGTCTTCACCTGTATTAATTTAGAACAGAACAAAGAACATAAGCTCTCAGCTATTGTTCCAGCATTGTTCATGCTTGCCTACTGCCATGCTTCCCACCATGATGGTCATGGATTCTAACCCTCTGGAACTGGGCGCCTCAATAAATGCCTTGGTCATAGTGTCACTACACAGTAATATAAAACAAAGACAATGGGTGTATGTATTAAGGTAGAATAAAAGAAAATAAATACACTTATTGGGTAGATTTCAGCTTCCACAAGGAAAACTTGGACCCAATGAGAAAGTTTCCTTCCTGATTTTGGATAATGGCAAATATTACATTTTTAATATATGCTATCAATAACTCTCTAGTGTATTCTTCAATTATGTAACTCTACTCTTTCAATTACTGTAGAAATAATGTTCAAGACCAGGGTAAAGCAGTGACCTAACTCTCAAACCACAGTCCAGAATTTAGTGTTCTCATGAGGTCACAATGGCCAGTTGTTGTGGTTAGAGGCACACAGCTATTGCTCTGTGGGATAAACCAAGCATATTTTATAATATAGCATCCACACTTGGAATTCTTCTCTTTATTCTCAGAGGCAATTGAAGTTAAGGAAGTAAACTACAATTTGCAAAAACTTGACTGAGTCTTCATTGGTAGTTCAATTTGCCATAAGAAGAGGCTTAAGAAATTGACATCTAGCAAAGAACTAAAGCATTATCAGCTGTAAATATTAAGCCTCCTGTCTCTCATGTACTGTATGCTGACTTCTGGAGTTGGATCTCTAGATTCCCTTTCTTTCTGAAAATCCTTTTTAAATCACACCGGACCACATGAAAAGACATTAAACTACTGGTACCCATTCTTCATGCTGCTCCATCCTCACTCACTTCTTCAAGAGCTTCCAGAGGCTGACCTGTCCGCACAGCTCTAGCTCTAAAAATACTGTGGTACTAGTATGAAAATGGATGTGTAGATGAAATAAACAAATTAAAAGACCAAACATGAGAACATGTAACATCTTCTGACAGGCGTAAATGTTACCAGCAAGTCCAAAGTGGGTGTTACTTCCTGATGACACGGTCCAACAAGCATCACATCACTAATCAGTGGACCAGTATAATATTTTGTGGGAGAGACAGATGGTCAAGATCTTTTTGAACTATGTTATTCATAGTCTTGGAGAGTTAATATACGCTTGAGGTAAAACTGTAAAGGGAAAGTATTGGCTTTGCTAGTTTCAAGAAAATTGCTTCTAGAAGTTTTTATGGATGGGTATTGAGAAAATGGCATTTTTTAATATCAGTAGCTGCATATCATATTCTAGATGTATTAGTCTACTCATGTAAGGATACCACGTTTGGTCAGCATCTGCAATCAGAATCACTACTTGAATAAGTTTGTGATAGTCAATTGTCAATTGCCATGATCCATCCGTCTTCTGCATAGGTCAAATAGGAGAGTTAAAAGGAGATAGATGTGTTGATGACCAACCCCTGCATGATTCAAGTTCTTGATGATGGCACTAACTTCTGTAGTTCCTGCAAGAATACGATAGTGATATTGGTTCACTATTTCCCTCAGTAGAGACAACCCAAATGATTGCCATTTGGTTTTTCAGAGTGCCTAGTTCCTGTTGCTCTCCATGGCTGCTTGATGCCTTCAGAGCCAGCACCATCTGGGAGACTTCGGCACTTTAGCTAGTTGACTGTGAATAACATGTATAGCCTTGGACGAGAGTTTCCCTTGGAGTTTCTGTGTGCTGACCCTGAAATATTCATACAAGATTTTATTGCAACTATGCTGGCCTCTTCTTAATCACTTAGTCTTCAGGCCCAGATGAACAGTATCAAATGTTCCAGAAAAGCAAAGATTTCATATTAATGGTTTTGGTCTCATTAATCACAGCTAATTTATCATCCCAAGATGACAAGGACTACACATTCCCAATTCAAAACATCACATAAATGCCCCTAATAGAATCTTAGCTTCCTCTAGAAGCATCACAGTCTAGGCCACTGTCTGAATTGCTTAGTATTCTTATCCTCCAAGCTCCCACAGAATGGCACAGAATACTCAATGGCTTTTCCAACCCAAAGTTTAAATGCCACCACAATCGTTCCCAAAACAAAGGATCAGATGAGGTATAGCAATACCTCATGATCTGCACCAATTCCTTTCCTAGTTAAGGTTTCTGTCCCTGTGATAAACACCCTAATCAAAAGCAACTTGAGGAGGAAAGGGCTTTTTTCAGCTTAAAACTTCCAGACCACACTCCACCACTGATGGAAGTTGGCACAGAAACTCAAGGCAGGAACCTGGGGACCAGAACTGAAGCAAAACCATGGAAGAAAGCCAATACTGTTTTGCTCAGTCTGTGCTCTTATACAACTCAGAAACAGCTTCTCAGGGGTGGCACTACCCCCTCAGTGGACTGGGACTGCTCACATCAATCATCTATTATCAATTATCAATCAATAATCAAGAAAATGCCCCACAGTTTTAGCCACAGGCCAATCTGAGGGGGCATTTTTTTCAGTTGAGTTTCCCTCTCCCAAATGACTAGTTTATGTCAAGTTGACATAAAACCAGCCAGCACAACAACTTGGAACGTATATTTTCTAAATCCTGCTGCTTCAAATTAAAGAAATAACATGAAAGACTATCTTCTATGCTGCATACCATTACTCTTGTAAAGGAAAAGAGAATTTTGTTGCTTAAGGGACTTTGGTAAGGCCACGAAGCATCTTCCAGAATTTTCTGAAAACAGATCCTTGGTGTTTACCAGGAATTTTCTATGTCTGAACTTTAGAAACTGACAAATCTTGCTAATAGCTAATGGCTTTCAGCAGTAAATTGCACCTAGAAAACAATGTTATCCCTATAATAGAACAACATTATTAGGAAGGGTGTTCTGTCATTTCTTAAATTCCTCATGACCACTAGCATGAGTGCACTATGTCAGAAACAGAAATACATGTGTCCTTACGATTTATTGAATAATAGCATATATCAACACGATATATGGACCTTGCGCTCAACAGTTTGCCATGCTCAATTTCCCTTTAAGTGATGTGTGTGTGCATGTGTGCGTGCTGCGTGTGTGTGTGTGTGTGTGTGTGACAGATGAATATAAGGAAGTTAAAGAAGCCATAGCAAAGTTTAAGGAGTACAGAGAAGCCTCACTAGAGATAGAAGCACAGAGTCATAGCAATGACTAGATAAGATATTCATGAAAGCTTGGGAGCTGCTGGGGAACAAACAGAACTGCAGGGCATTCAAAGTAAACCTCCTCCTTAAAGTTGAGTCAAGCTACAGAAGCAAGTGCATCAAGGTCTAGGACCGCATTTTGATGGACCTAGATGGACAAACTGCAGAATGGGTAGACCATGTCTGTAGTAAGTGCCAAATTGAACCGAAGCCCTTGGGACAGTCAGGAGTTCTTTGGCAGCCAGCCCTTTGAAACACAACAGTCAGATGGTAGGCTGATAGGGCCATTGCTGTCACAGTGTTAAGTGTCCTCCTCTTTATGAAATTTAGATGTCTGTTTCACACTTTTTAGTTGTGATGTGTTGGATAAGTTCTTAGGCTGGTTTTTCTAACATGTTTTTAACATGCCCATTCAGTTTTATGTTTCCAATCTATTTTTAAATGTTTTTAAGTAGTATCTTTTACTTTTTTAAAATAATCACACTTTTTTTCTTTTCTAATTTTTTTTACATCCCCGCCACAATTTCCCCTCTCTCCTCTTCTTCCAGACCCTCCTCTCCAACCCCTGACCCCATCCCCCATCCTCTCCTCTTATTTCTGTTCAGAAAAGGACAAGCCTCCCATGGGTATCAACAAAACACCATGTTGCAGTCAGACTAAGCACTTCCCTGTGTATTAAGGTTGGGTGAGGCAAACCAGTATGAGGAAAAGGGTCCCAAAAACCAGTAAAACAGTCAGATAGCCGCAGTTCCCAATGTTAGGAATCCACCAAGCTACACAACTGTAACATATTATATACAGAGTGCCTAGGTCAGTCCCATGCAGGCTCCCTGTTTGTCTGCTCAGTTCTGTGAGCCCCTATGAGCCCAGGTTAGTTAATTCTATGGGTTTTCTTGTGATGTCCTTGACCCTCTGGCTCTCACAATCCTTTCTCTCCCCTTCAGGATTCCCCTAGATTTTGCCTAGTATTTTTAAGAATAAGATATTTATCATTCTGTGTCTCACTGGTAGTTGTGGGCAGATAGTGGTGGTTTTTTGTGAACAAAGTGCCTAGTCAAAATCCTTCCACATTTTCTCTCAAAATGGAACCAAGTGATCCTTGTAAAATGGAGTCAATTCAAAAAACCAGCTCAGCCTGAAAACCAACATTTTACACGTGATAGAGTCTTTCCTGCAGGACCCAGCCTGATTTCAACACCCACATGAAAGGAAAGTCTTGCTACAAATGTTACTAAACTCAAGCACCACCTTATCTTTTTCTATTTAATTTATTTCATTCCCCCACCTCCAACTCTAGGAGTAAAAGATTACCCCTGCTTTATCCCCCCCAAAAATTAATTAATTAATTTTAAAAAAAAGAAAAGAAAACAGAACAAAAACAAACTTGCAGAGGTGACGCCACTTGCAAACAATGCCTACAATTAGGAGGGGCCAGAGAGAGGTTTCACACATGATCCATTGGACATCAAATCCCCACTTTCTCCCACTGCAGTAATTGCTTTCTCTTCTGCAGAAGAATCACTTTGAATTGCTCTTCTCTTTCTGGTGCTCCTGCCCCAGGTCTAGTGTGATCTGGTTATCTTTCTTGATTAACATAATCTTTTCAGTTTTTTTATGTGGATTCTAATTTCAAATATCTCTGAAACCCACAGACTGACTGACGTAAAGCTTGAGGATTTTGCTTCCTTCCTACTCTGAGTTCTTAGCATAAATCTTTAAACCTTTGCCGACTTTCTTCTCCAACCATAGAACAATAACAGTCACTATTCCTGGAAATCAGGTGAAGCCTGAGGAAAGGAACATTGTCCCCCTGTAGTGAGAGGTGTGAACCATAGCATCTTCTGGTGTTCTTCAGAGAAACCTTCATGTTCTTCCAGTATCAGTGAACACTCTGAAAAATCATGGCTCAGTTCAACTACAGCAACATGTCATCCTGCAACCTCCTGTACCACCCTTAGCTCCCAGGATCCCAAGGCTCAAGTTATTTAGATGAACTGTCCTTGCCCATATTCTGTACCAGCGCAAATCATTTCCAAGTTTTGTGAGCACCTGACTGCATTCCTTGTAAATTACCTTGTAAATTATTCCTCTGTTGAGTGGTTAAGAGCTTATATTGGCATGATCTTTTCCCCCCTGGAGGAAAATGCCTTTGACATGAGTCTCACAAAAACAACTCCAAATGCAAGACTTCAGTGCTAAGAGGAGCCTCAAAAATGAGAAATGTCTGATAAAAATCATTCTTGGGATTTTGGAATTCAGAACTAAGAAATCAAGCATCTCCCTCTTCCTGAAGCCATCATTTTAATAGTTAGAAAATTAAAACACATAGGCTGGAGAAATTTACTCCAAACAAGCCAGAATGCAGTCTAGGTCTCCCAGACAGTGACTTTTTAATCAACACATACAATTTTGTTACATTTCCCGACATTATTCCAAATCAATAGGTCTTTATTCCCACCTTAGCTCTGACGCTTCTAATAATTATTCAAATAGCATAAAGTGGAACTTATTATCATCATAATAATAATTATTATCGCATAGTGTTCAGCAACAAACAGGTCAATGAAACAATACTCTTCAGTACAGTTCAACAATGGATCTATTTCCACATTAAAAATTGAATTCTGGGGCTGAAGAGGTGGCTCAGTAGTTCAGAGTGCTGATTGCTCTTACAAGTACACAGGTTGGTTCCCAGCATTTTTCTGGTGTCTCACCATCACCTGTGACTCCAGTTCCAGGGGGTCTGATACCATCTTCTGAACTCTACTGGCTCCTGGATTCAAATGGTGCACATGGCACATATGCAGGCACACATGCAGAGAGAGAGAGAGAGAGAGAGAGAGAGAAGCACAGAGACCCCCAAACTAATTAAAACCTATATAAATGAACAATAACAACTCAGTCTTGATTTTTTTTCTGTTAAAATTGGAAGGTTTCATAAATATAGACCAGTTCAGTTTAAGGTTACTTAAACCACAGTAAAGTGTATGGGAACCCAGACCATGAAGCAACTTGCTTGATCTGCACTAATGTGACACTATTAACCAGGGGTTTTCATCTTTCACCATCAAGCGAAGAAAATGATGAGTGAGGAATATGTGCGTTCTCTCTCTCCCTCCCTCCCTCCCTCCCAGAGAGAGAGAGAGAGAGAGAGAGAGTCTCTCTCTCTCTGGCTTCTTGTTACACAAATCCCAAATGTACCATCAAACTCCAACACTTCCACCCAAAGTGGAGACTACAACGAAGAAGAGAAGGAAACTTAGGAGGATGAAAAGGAAAAAATCAGTAAGAGTGTTAGAGTTTGGATCAAGGACTGGAAAAGAGAGATATTGAAACAGATAGGAATGAAGGATTAGCACCTAGGAGGGAAAAAAATCCTAAAGAGATGATAGGGGCATCTGAGATTTTGCTGTTTATGTGACTAATAAGGAGACCCGATGACCTCCTAAAAGAAGAAACTGTAGTTGGCCAGCAGAGGGGCTGTGGGAGGCAAGTTTGGCACATGCTACACTGATTATTCTCAGACTAGAAGAAACTTGTAGTTCAATAAATATCTCCAAAATTCTTATCCCCGACTCCTCCTTCTTCATTTCCTGTCCATACTCCAATGGTAGATAAAGAGGTCTCATTGGGTGACATTTATTTCCTTTCTATCAGACTCAACAGAAAAGAGTTAGCTATTGAAGCATGCTTAATTTTGGTATACTGTCTGGAGAGATTAGTGTCTAGCATTGGGTCAGGCAAAGGGAATGGTCTACTGTTATAACTTCTCCGGTATTCCACCCACTGATACCTGAAAGAATTGTTCAGCCAGTAAGCAAATGCTTATTTATCAACTGGGAACATGTTCCCAGAAAAGCTTGCAAAATATTCAAACTCACTAAACTCCCATTGTAACATGTCTTCCTTATCCTTATTTTCTCTTTATATAAGGTATAAAGGAAAAATGAGATATAAAAGTCTTTGGGAAAGACTGCATTTGAGATATCACTAAGGTTGATGATACATTTGTCATATAATTTATTATAGTTATATTTATGCAAGTGTGCACTTTGGGAATAAAATAGTTATCATAGATTCATGCAAGATATTAAAAGGTTACTGATAGAAATGTTAGTGGTTTTATTCTGAAGTGTGGATAAATAATCTGGAGTTTCTTATGTAGCTACTCCCAAACAATTTGGAAAAGAAAACTTTTGATGAAACCCTCTCAGAATTCTAGAGATTTTCTGTGTCTCTTGAAACATCTAAATTTCTGCTTCTTGTCTTATTAAGTACACTACATGCACTGAGAATGATTACGTGAGATAAAATGATTTAAAGGACTGTGAAGCTAGTATGTACATTGGTTTAAAACATATTGGAGTCAAGGGAGAAAAACAAAAATTAATAATCATATATCTACTTTATAAATCCCTGTGAAATCTAATTAGGGAGTTCCTGTGTAAACACAGAGTGAAAAGAGAGGCTAGCCAAAGACATGGAAATTGGAAAATATCCTTCAAGTCCTTATTATAAATGAGTCTGATATTGACAAAATGATTTTTTCAAACTTTTTGTCTTAGTAATGATCCTAGAATCATATCAAACGACACTGAAAAGAAAATATTATTTCTTTTTTAATATAAAACTAAAACTTAGCAAAGGATCAGTTAAATATCTATGAATACTATTTTACTATTTTAAAATAACAAATACCAAAATATGATTAATGGTCTTTATTTTGTAATATGATAACAAAAACATATGACATCACAATATCAAATTCAAATGAGGCAGTTCCACACGTGTTCTTACAAAGATTAACTTTGTGAAAATAGATTGGGGGTCACACAGAACAATAGAAAGAAGCAGGCACCAAATGTTTAAGTAAAATCTGTTTATAAAAATTAACAATTTCAATATGGCAATATTTCTGGAGCCCTTTTTAAAAAATCAAAAATTTCCCTGAAAATAAAAGAAAATGTAGCCATAGGACTGTATGGGGAAGTGATAATGAATGGATTCTAAAGACTTATAGAGACTTCTAAAACTAATTTGAAAAACCTGAGCTAAGAACCCTTGACCCTCCATAAAAATCCTGATAGATAACAATAGCTATGTAAGCACTCAGGAATTTCATAAATACTTGGTAAAAAGGGAACTCTGTCAACTCTGTCAGTCTTCAAGACCTGAGTGGCTCCTTGTATTTGCTAGGAGCTAGAGATCTCTGAAAGCCATGACCCAAGGGTTCCCATTAGACTGCAGTTGCTGATGAAGGTCAAAGAAATGGGATTTTCTCCAAGTGTCAAAGCAACTGTCAGTTGAGAGTTGCAGGCTAGTGTTGCGGACTGTCCACTAAACAGTGATCACTCGCTCTCCACAGTCTAACCTCATCTAGGCATCCCAGCAGCTGAAACACAGATGACATGTATCACTTTAGGGAGCCTGCTTAGACCCTGGGTTGCCTTTTCCTAGTCACTCTGAAGAAGAAGGAAGAGGTTAAACCACCACAGCGGGATAGAGAAAATCCTTGAGAACTCTGTCTTCACTCTGTCTTTCATAACAACTGATGGGGTAAAGTTTGAACTTTGTAAGCACAATTCTCTGAGCACAATCACCTTTAATGTCTCTCTCTCTGTGTGTATTCTAGCCTCCTCTTCTTATAAAGACAGTAATACAACCAGGCAGTGGTGGTGCACGCCTTTAATCCCAGCATTCAGGAGGCAGAGGCAGGATTCTGTGAGTTCAAGGTCAGCCTGGTCTACAAGAGCTACTTCCAGGATAGGCTCCAAAGCTACAGAGAAACCCTGTCTTGAAAATAGATAGATAGAT
>LOEQ01002580.1:174880-187263 GCA_001685075.1 Bramus lutescens
GCCGTGCGGGAGCCGGGCGGGACGAAAAGCAGGCCTGCTCCCCCTATTACTACAATTGTTGTGGTTCATAGGCACCATAGCTGAGTAGGACTTTTGGTTGCTTTTCTCCTTTAGACGCTTGCCTGACACCTTCTGGTACCAGCAAAGGTAGTCCTGGAGAGGATTTCAGTTGAGTTCCAATTCAGGGGCCACTAGGGTTCTAGACCCTGTGTCTGAAGGGCGTGGTGTCATTAATAATAGGAATTTACCTTCCATTTCTAAGAGGATAACCAAAGGAGTGGTGGTGCACACCTTTAATCCCAGCACCCAGGAGGCAGGGACAGGCAGATTTCTCTGAGTTCGAGGTCTGCCTGCTCCACAGAGTGAGTTTCACAACAGGATCCAAAGATACACAGAGAAATCCTGTCTCAAAAAAATCAAAAAGGGGCGGCGAGGGGGGGCAATTACAATAGCCTATGGTTTTGAGATGGTTCGGTGGTTAAGAGCACTGCCTGCTCTTCCCCAGGTCCTGAGTTCAATGTTCAGCAAGTGACTCACAACCATCTGTAACTACTAGACCTGGTGTTCTCTTGAGGAAGAGATCTGGTCTATCATCCTCAACAACTTAGACCATGAAACCCAATTTGGACAAGTTCAACAGAACCTCCATATATGGGCTGCTCATGCATGCTTCAGCATTGCCAGGGCATAAATTTCATTTTTTCATTTCATGGTTTATAAAGGGAATTTTTTGAACAACCATGAACAACAACTCAAAAGAGGTCTTCTCATCGAGTTTTCTTCAGCTCCTGAAGGGAACATTGTCAGCAGAGAAGAAAAAATTTCATCTAAATTTTATATGTTTATCTAGAGAGTGACTTACCTGTGTGATAGTTTTACTATAATCTCAAAATTAAATTAAGTATTTATAAATAAAGTGAAAAATAATAAAGACCAATATCTGATCTTCCCTCATGACACACAAATGAGCACACCTGCATACACAAACACACTCTCTCTCACACATACCACACTCACACAAAAAACACTCACTCAAAAACATAGACACACACACACACCATAGACACACTCACAAAAACAAGTGCACTCATACACCACAGACACACATACATATACACAAAAATTAGCTTCCTAAATATTTGGGTTTTCTGTTAAGACTAAAATGGTATGCTCAAGATCAGATAAGCTCACTTGACTTTTGGCAGCTGAAATTACAGAAAAAGAAGGAAGTTCTCAGGCACTGACATTTGACACACTCCACACCTGGGTAAGCTGGAGTGATTGACAGTTCTCTATCATTCCCAGCTGGAACAAATTCTGAGAAGTAGGCAAGAAGTCTACCCCCTCTAGAAAGGAGAGAGTAGGAAGACAGGGCACTCAGTTCCTCTCTCAGACGTTTTCCTAAGAGCTCTCGGAGTGTATGCAGTTTCAGGAATTTATCTTGCTCCATCTTACATCTGCAAAGGGGTAACAGCAGCAACAGTAATGTGCCATAACTGCCCTCTCTGCAGGCTTGTAAAATAGCACTAGAAAATCTTCAGCCACAAATATAGTGATAGGAAAAGGTTTACTGGTCAGAAGAACAAAGTTTAAAGCACAAGACAGCAATATGTCAATATATATGTATATATGACTTTGTGTAGATGTTGCCTTTGTGATACTTCTAATTGCTTGTATGCAAAATAAAAATATGATTGGGAACACTATAGAATTAAGTAATACTTATATCTTTAAATCATAAATATCACTTAAAATAATAGTAGGTAAGTTGTTGGGCTTATAGTTTCTATCATGTAAGGATATAAAACAAACATGATTTGTCTGTTAGATTATGTATATGTAAAATATTCCCAACATTGAATCTTAAACCATTTTCTTGCTAATTTGAATTTTTTCTTCATGGTTGACTCAATGTCTTTTAAACAATTCATTCAATAAATAAAAATGGATTTCAATATTTCCTTGGTCTGCTCTTCTATCTTTGATATATTGCTGTTTTCACTTGCTGTTCATCTTTGGTTTATTCATCTAGAATAGAAATATTGATGACACTCTCTCATTAATGAAACTTTAAAGCCCCTCAGGGAATAGGTTTTTCTTATAATTGAATTTTCTAGTTTATAAGAAAACAAATCAGGAATTGTTGTTTCATCCTTTACATGTATAGCTTATCTCTATCATAAATATAATTAAATCAGAATTCATTGAAGATCATAGCTCAGGGATTGTTTGTATATTTAAGTTCATACCTCTGAAGAGTCAGAACAATTGTAGATGTGTGTGTGTGTGTGTATGTGTGTGTGTGTGTGTGTATTGTTTGGCTGGAGTTTGGACTGAAGGCCTTCATCATACTAAACAAATGCTCTCCCACTGCACTACCATCTCAGCCCCTGTCAGAGAGAAATTATAAACAGTATATTTTACATCACTGATTAGGAAGATAGACGTTCTTATAAGATATTGCACTCAGTAAACAATAACTTCAAGATTTACTAAAATTTGCTATTTTTCACTAAATTTGTTCTTTGTAGCTTATTTGTTCTGATTTTCTAAATGTGGCATGCCAAAACATCTCTAGCAATTTGGGTTAGAGTCTATTACCTTCTTAGATCCAGTCACAGAAAGAACTTATCCAAACTTTATCTCCTACATGCAGAAAGCAAGATATTTAACAGGGAGGTATAATTCCATATTAATTGACCTGCCACAGTATTTTTTGAACTTTAGGCACTTCTAGCCCTTTCTCACCTTTAACCTTTCTTGAACTGTAGCATTCTGTCAGCAAAAGCAATATTTGTATGAAATAATAACACTGTTTTAAAAGAAACAAGAAAATAGCTGACTCTGAGCCATACATGAGTGATCACACTCTGGAAAAGGATCCAAGTTACCCTAAATGATACGTTCCACCAAGGAAGAGATGACATCAACATTTATAGCTGCAGAACACAAGGAAGTCACAAATCAATATATTTTCCAATTACTTCAGCATCATCTACAGAAGGGCAGGAAAGCATCCTGTAGAGTTCAAATGTTCTCTTGTAGCAGTCTTGGCTTAAACATGGTTAGGGATTAGACACCTGCTTAGCAATACATTATGAGAAGCTGTCCTCATAGTCAGAAGGGCCAGATACAGAAAAGGTGAGTGGCTTTTAAAATATCTAAAATATTCCAGCTATTATAGACTCTTGTCTTAGAACATCACACCTCTTTGCAATCGCAGAGCTCTAGTTAGTGACACGAAGCAGTCTGCAGTATCTTTAATATTGTGTGACTTCTTCAGAGAAGGTCAGCTCACCACAATCCATTTACTATAAATAATTAATGGGCAGAAAACTGAAAACTTAGGAAGTGTAAATTTTTAACTCTATATCCAGAGCCAGGTTTTTATCAACCTGCAGCTACGACCCACAGGATAGCCATTGATGCATCTCAACATGTATGTAGATGACAAGGTAACGTCTCAATATCAGATTCACAGACCAAAGTATTCAAGTGACAACGCCAGCTAGAATATGATGGCTGGGACTATTTACTCACACCATCTGACTTTGCTCATTGCAAACAGGAACCAAGCTGAAGGACTGGCTCACTGTTACACCTGTTTAGAATATCTTGATCTGCAAGGAAGCCCATTCTAAGCGTCACCCTTCCTGTGCTTGGTGAAAGTCCATCTATTCTTCACCTTTCTGTGCTATGCAAACTACCGTGACCAAGGCAAGTTTTAGAAGGAAGAGTTTGTTTTGGTTTCTGGCTCCAGAGGATTAGAGTCATGACGGTAGAGAAATCATGGCAGTAGGCATAATAGCTGGAGTGATCAGGGAGCTCGTCTCTTCCAACAAAAGCATAAAACAGAGAGAACTAATGGGAAGTAGCCTGAGTCTTTAAATTTTCAAGCCCATCTCCAGCTATATACTAAACCTTCCCAAAGAGAACCGCCAGCTAAGAACCAAGTGTACAAGCACCCATAAGTGTGAGAGGCATTAATCTTTCCACAGGGGAACCCCTGCCTTTAATAAAATAGAAAGCCACAGTGCTTGCCCATTTTCTTTGTATTCTTGCTTTCTAATTCTTCCCACTGTTCAAAGGTGTTCTTATGAGTTTTGCCTCTGTTTCATTTGTCCCCTAACACCTAAATGCCTTTTGTTTCTATATTATAATAAATATGAAACTTGTCTAGGAGCTTCATCTTCCAGGAAGTGGAAAACCCAAAGCGCATCAATTGTCTGGTGTAGGAGGTCCTTTTGTCTATGTGTTGCTTTCATTGGTTTAATAAAGAAACTGCCTTGGCCTTTTGATAGGGTAGCACTTAAGATAGGTGGAGTCGACCGAACTGAATGCTGAGAAGAAGGGCAGTGTGGCAGATGCCATGAATCTCCTGCCTGAAATGGACATAGATTATAATCTTGCCGGTAAGCCACAGTCACGTGGTGATATGCAGATTTAGTAGAAATGGGTTAATCAAGATGTGAGAGTTAGCCAATAAAAGGCTAGAGCTAATGGGTCAGGCAGTGATTTAATTAATACAATTTCTGTGTGATNTATGTGTTGCTTTCATTGGTTTAATAAAGAAACTGCCTTGGCCTTTTGATAGGGTAGCACTTAAGATAGGTGGAGTCGACCGAACTGAATGCTGAGAAGAAGGGCAGTGTGGCAGATGCCATGAATCTCCTGCCTGAAATGGACATAGATTATAATCTTGCCGGTAAGCCACAGTCACGTGGTGATATGCAGATTTAGTAGAAATGGGTTAATCAAGATGTGAGAGTTAGCCAATAAAAGGCTAGAGCTAATGGGTCAGGCAGTGATTTAATTAATACAATTTCTGTGTGATTATTTCAGGTGTAAGCTAGCTGGGCGTTGTGACGAAACAAAGGGACCCCCTCCTACAACAATTGGCTCTCTTCTTCAGGTAGCCTGAAGGGTTGTCATTTTCATGCCTGGAGGTTGAGCTTGAACATGAGGTTGACTCATCTTTCTGAAGATTCCTTCATAACAGAGTCTGTTTTGAGGACTAACATCCATTCAGAGCTGTGAGGTGAGTTACAGAAATTTAGTTAAGCATCATGGCAGATGTCACTAAGGACCCACCCTATTCATGAGCCCTTACTCACCTCATCAATGGAGGCCAGCACAATTTCCAGCTGCAAACATCTGCATCTTTAAGGACTTTCGTAGGAGTTCAAAATCCCCCTTTCTCTTGTCAGAGCATGTAGAGCTCTTGGGTGCCCCACTCCTAAGGAAGTCACCAAATGATAATAAAAATTAGCACATCCTGTTTTCCTGGGCCTAGAGGTAGAAGAGCCCTGAGGATATTGTACAGTTTCTCAGAGATTTCTGGTAGCCTTAGGCTCCACCTCCCCAGCCCAAACAATGGCCACATTTTCTTAATAATACACACTCCCTGATGCTCCCTCTCCTTCCCTTTTCACTTTTTTATTTCTACACCTCTCTTTTCTGCACCTGCCAAACTTATTTTCTCAAGTCCTTGGCTCAGAGACTATTTCAAGAAGATCTCAAGTTGAAGCAATAATCAGTTTCTTTTCCGGTACAGATAAGCACAGACATTACAAACTCTGGACAGTAAATTGTCTGTGCCTTGGGGCACTCTCAAGCTTTTGGTGAAGGGGAATAGATTAGTCAGATAATCTACAGGCCCCACCCGTACTTCATTGCATATCATATGGAACCAGCTCCTTGGAATCCTGACTCTTCTCCAAGACTTAGATGCTCATCTAGCCAGACAATCACAGCATGATTGCCTAGAGATGATCTGCTAGTAACAACCTAAGTTTACTAAGTAAACTCTGAAGGTTGGCTCATAGTTCACTGAGAAATACAGCGCAATTTTTATTCAATAGTAATCTGTTGTCATGTTGAAAAGGTGTATTATTTTTCATTCTTCTGTAAAACAGGTTGATGTTTTATAAATTATTCTTTTTATATTTTTCTTTATGAGTGCTTTGCCTGCATGTATGTGTATGTCATAGGTGCCTTGCAGAGGATAGAAAAGGGCACCAGAGTCCTTTGGAACTGGAATGAAGGATTTCTATAGGCTACCATGTGGGTGCTAGGGACCAAACCCTGGCTCCCTGTAAAAGCAACAAGTATTCTTAACTGCTAAGCCAGCTCTCCAGCCCCAAGACTGATATTTTTAAATCAGTTTCTAATATGTAAACATAGCCCAACATGGAAATAGATGATTTATTGAAAATACGTTTCAGTTACTAAGAAAGAGATAAGTGTTTGTATGCCAGTTAATGATCAGACTCTGTTCTAGATATAAAAGTATGACATAATGCATAGCATTATTAAAGTGACATTTGATTGATATTTGAAGAAGGGCACAAGGAGAAGCAGAAATGAACAAAAGGAAAACTTGATGTATGCCTTGGGGAATACTGCAATTAGAATTGTCTACCAATTTTTTTTCTTGATTTGAACCATGATAGTTAGAATCTATAATGTGTCTATCAATGGACATGGGAAAATATTAAGCCCTCAAGAAAGCTAACAATCTACAAAGAAAGCCCCAAAGAGACTAACAACTGAAGTACCTTCTTAAAGGACCTCAATAAATCCCATATGAAAGAGGAATCTAAATTGTATATCACCATCTACTATACTTTAATGACCCTTAAATATGGAGCCTGGTAACCTTTGCAAATTGGTTAGATCATGATACCGGTTCCTATCTTACTTACCTCGTTGAGTTTTTCATGAAACCTCTTCTTCTAGAAACACTTATCAGGCATCTAAAACATATATTTTAATGTGGGTTTTGCATACTTAGTGTAGCCTTGAGCAAGATTATTTTAATACGTGGGGTTAAGCTGCATATCAGCTATTTCTCCAATTCTAAATGTACCATAGATAGGACATGGTCCAACCGTTCATCACAGTAATTATAAAAATGGAAGGCTCCTAAATCCAAATCGTGTAATAATATAAATCTTGATCAAAATATACAATTAGTCAAAAATAATTTTTAGGAGCCAAATAAAGGTTGTACCATTTCAGTAGCTTGATTTCATGGTCTTCCAAGAGCCATACTGAATCTGTCCAGCTGTTATAAATTGGCTAAATCAACAGAGTTGTCTGGGCTGCTGTGACTGTGTGCACAACCCAGTAATGAAGATACAAAGTACATGGTCACAAAAATGTTGTTCACATCACTTATGTACCTACTTGACCTTATAGTTGGAAACATTTAATAAAAACATTGCACCCATTTTGCATCAAAAGCTGGAAATGCAACTGCAATTATTTGAGAAGACACTCTCCTAGTTCAGTGTGGAAAAATGGTTATATCACCAACCTGAGAATTGTCACAAGTTACTGGCTTGTCTCCAATTGAAAGCCTAGGAAAGTCAGCTTCATTTTCTTCATCTATAAAAACATAGAAATAATGAAAAAGAATAAGAACATTAGAATTTTTTTAAAAAATAACACTGGTTTCAAGAAATATTTGTCTATGAAAGTTAAATCAATTTTTAAATAGGAGACTTTATGATTTGGATTTTATCACCCATTAATGCAGTTATAACTGGTTTAACAGATGAAAATCTCCAGAGAAAAGAACAAATATTATATATATGATACATATCATACTAATATATATAATATCTTATAGAGATGGTAAGTAGGGACAAAGGAAGTTTTATTGTAGGAAATGGCTTATGTAATTATCAAATCTTTGGAGCCCCATAACTCGCCTTCTACAGATAGGAAAACAAGGAAATTCCAATAATGTAAGTCACAACTTGAATCTAAAAGCCTAGAACCAAGACTGACCATATCTGAGAACAGGAGTAGGTAAGTGCCCCAATTAAAAAAAAAAACTTGATTAATTCCCTTGTCTTTTTTTCTATCTTCAGGCAGTGGATCAGATGATGCTCATTGGATTAGTGAAGACTGATCTCCATGGGCAGTTACTCAGCTGTTCCTAGCATTCCAGGACTACCTAGTCATCACATTTAACTCATTCTAAGAAATAATATAAATAAATAGAAATTAGAATTATAGTCCAAATTCTTAGATACCTAAAATTAACATTTACAAAAAAAACTGTGGACAGACTCAACATGTTTTCTCACATGATAAAAATGCACAATTCAGTAGAGATGCTGATTTAAGTCTCACTCATCCTGTGTTGCTCTGAGATCTTTCACCTTCAAGCTCAATTTACCAAAAATAAACCATTATGCTTCTATAAGACCGGAAGTACATATACTGGAAAATCACTGTAGTTCATGGCACTCCACAGCCCTGAGTCTGAGCTCAGGGTTTTCAGGCAACATGCACTAGCACTGTGTGGTATGATAGTGGCAATACCACGTGCACATGTCCCTGTTGAGAACCAAGGCGTCAGTGAAGTTGCTCGTTGAGACATGGGCTAGCACTGCCAGAAACACACCAGACTCGTATCACTGACCTTGAGCTAAACTTTAATTCTTGGTCATCAAATATTCAGAATTCTTTACTGTGATCAGACTTTTTCGCAAGTTCTACATCCAGTTACATAATCCTACACCACCCATCCTTTAAGATGGTAAGAGCTCTGAAACCTTTCTCCTACTTCACTGAATCTATTTTTTCTTCCTCCTGTCTGTTTTTTCCAATAGCAGACAGAATGTGATTTTCAAAGAATAACTTTGCTCTTTTTGTTCCCACTATAGTGATGTAACCCCCTAATAGCTTTTCAGAGTTGCTAAGAAATGAGAAAAATATCTGGGCATAGTGATGCACACCTTTAATCCTAGCACTCAGGAGGCAGAGGTACATAGATCTCTATGAATTCAAGGCCAGCCTGATCTACAAAGTGAGTTCCAGGACACAGGGAAATCCTGTCTCAAAAAGCTAAAAATAAATAAATACGAAAGAAATGAGGAAACTATCTAATGCACAGTTTTGTTTTTGTTAAGCTAGCCTATATCAGCAGCTTTTATCATTCTGTAAACCAAGTACACCGGTATTCTAAATAATATGCTAGGCTCCTCCCATCTCAGAATTAATGGCGATGTTAGAATCTCTTCCCAGAAACTGAACTTTGCTCAGATAACTACTAGTCATGTTTTTAATCTCGAGTTAACCAGCTTTTTCTCAGCAAATACCTTCTTACAGTACTCTCGTCTCGCCCCACAAAGAATCAATTTTCTATTAGATTCTCTCATAGAATATTAAAACTGCCTCTCTAATTACTTATTCCTCCTTTTATTTCATTTTATATTTTTATAATTATTTTATTAATGAGGGTTTCTTTGAATGAGCAAGATCTAAACACACAAAAGGAACAATGTTGTTTTGGTCAACATTGTATCCTTAATCTGTAGGCTTCAGTCTCATGCTCCATGATTCCTGGTTATGTCTTATTGGCAAAATATTTAGTTGCTGAGAAGAGGGAAGACACTTGTTTTAACATAGAATTGTCAGGGCCTAAGATTTACTCTCTGTGTGACTCTAAAGAAATTCTGTGATACAATTCTATTTACTTTTCTTCTCCTGGGATAGAGACGACAAGAACACCCATCCACCTTGCTACGGGTCATAAACTGTTCCTGCAATCCCAGCATTCATGGGGTTGAAGCAGGAGAATTATGAGTTAGAGGCCGGCTGAAGCTACATAGACCATGTACCTCACAGGTAGTTGAGCCAGCGAAGTGTATCAACCACGTGTATGCACAATCCTGTGTCTAACACATAAGTACACTATGAGGGTTGTAATTCTTGTCATTTGGTCCCATATTGTTGTTGGTCTCCAGATAAGAAAATGTTAACATCTGCTACAGGTTTTCAGTCTCATCAGGATGTCGATAAAAGTGGGTGAAAATGGCCGAACACAGAATAGAATTTTTCAAAGGCCAAAATAGAAAAAGAAATGGGTCATATCAAAAGAGAAGTAGGAAAAAGAAATTTCTTACAGTGTTGATAAAAGAACTGGAAAACTGCTGGCTAAGGTTAGCATCAAAGAAGAGAGTTTATTCTCTTCCTTTAATGCGTTAATTCAAAACATATCTGTTTTAGTTGCTTGGTCTTAAGATGTCTAAGAGACAACATCAACATTAAAATGAGAAACTAATTACCAAGTTCTCTAGAAGTTATCTTCTTTGATTTCAGAACATTCTTACCAAGAATTTAATGTTCTTTTCCTCTTTATTCTGCCAGAGACTAGCTTTCTGGGTCTTTAGTTGTTCTAAAAGGGGATTATGATGAAAAGCAATTTTGATGATGGAGGAAAATAGTTGGATTTTTCACTAAACAGTGAGAGTCCTAGCTCAAGGCCAAGGTGCCCATTTTTTATCAAGGAATTAACTGCAGAGCAGCAAATGGCTTTGAGTGCATGTCTTATGGCTAGAGCTGCCACAACAAAAACCAGCCTGCTGCATCTGGTTCATATCCCATTCAGTGCGTGGCATTTTCATTCCATTAGCTATCCCTGACATTTCCAGGTTCAATGGAAGATGAAAAATTGCACAGTTCGCTTATAGTGGGGGTGATTTTTATGCAGGAGGATAAATGATAGTTCTACAAAATTCATCTCAAAAGCCTATACTTCTTTATGAGCAATCCCACCCTCCAACGACTACAATACACCATAATAACCTCACTAGAATATGCAGAGTACATAGCTTACCTCCAGATAACTTCTCAGAATCACATAATCTTTAATTTGATACAAAGATGACAGTCAGATTGTGTGAGAACATCTGCTGCAAAGATATGACATCTCTGATGGTTTTATAAACAGTGAATATGGCAGCATGAAAATCATCATGGTTGCTTGCATATTACAACCTTAAAAGTACTGCATCCAAGTTCCACTGAAGGTCTGACCACTCCTTTATTACAAAAAAAACACAAGGAACTATGAGAATATATAATTCTGATGTAAAATTTATAGTTGTTAGACAGAACATGCATAGACTATTTCCTTGACTGTTCTTTCTAGAATTTATATCTCGGTATATTCAAGTTCCAGAAAGAATGTAAGCAGTGGGGTATGCACAGCCATTCATGAGGTTTTTCAGTTTCACTAGAGAACCTACATCAACAATCTGCATGTAACAGGGCATGACGATGCTCAGTCAATATTTGTTTGCTATTTTTACACTATTTGCCATTGATATCTATACAATGCCATCTGTTAAATAGCATTAGAAAAAGTTTTGGTTTTGAGGTGACATGCATTTCGTAGCATTATTACAAAATAACAATTGTTCTGACTATTTTTTCAAAGCATATGGATGAAAATAGTCGCTCTGAGTTTAGAAAATACAGCCTCTATTTCTCACCATTCTAATTTATTTGTATTTGTAAGTACCTTTGTGATCTAAATCCATTTCATTCATTCCCTATTCAGTCCAGTCCACTTCATTCACATTATAGTCACATAAGTAATCTGGAGTAATTTATCAGTATCATATGCTACTCTTCAGCATTCAACATGTCTAACAAATTGTGACCTATGGCTTTAATTAATTAATAAGATGTTCTGGATGAGAGAAAGTGGATCCGGAATTTGCTTCTGTGGTTAAAACAGTCTATTGAGGAACAAGCAGACTATTTTCCCCACATCAGATTCTTAGAACAGAGAGAAAATCCAGAGAGGCTATAAAAGGAAAATATACTTCCGAATTTACATTTGACACAATACGCAAACTAAGAGTCTCCTATAGTCGAGGTACAAGACTTGGGAGGGTGTCCCATGCCTTCAGAAGCTTACAGTCCAGACAAGTAGAACCCAGGATAAACTAAAATCTTCTTTCTCAGTTTAACCAAACTGAAGATTGGTTTAGGAGCAAAGAAACAGCCTGTCGAGGGAACCCTGACACCGCAGTGAGGAATGTGTGTTTGCTGTTCCAACTGCAGTTCTACAGTTGGGGTGGACCTTCAACTGGATTAACAGAACCACTGCCTGTTACTGAGGGTCTCCTGGGAGTCCCAAGCTATATAAATATTTGAGTGAGATATTTCTCCGCTTTCTCTTCAAAAGCAACATTAAACTTCCCGCAGCTGGGAAAGGTTGTTTTCCCCTATTATTGAGATCAGTGAGTCAAGGCATATGTCTTTAATGGAGGTTTTGGCAAGCATGGCATTGGAGTTATTATTAGAATTGGAAGAAGTAAACTGCATAGTTTATTTTCTGTGCTGCAAATACAAATCAATGGTTTAAATGAAACCCTGAAGTTTATAAAATGTGGTAGAAACATTCAGATAAACAAAAGTACGAGTTGAAACACAGCATTTTTATAATGCAAATTTATACAAATTTAAGACTATGAAACTCAAGCAAGGTAAGAACCCTTTCTCTCCCCCAAGGAATAGAAACCTTATTGTCTGTACTGCTGGTGTTCTACGTAGAAAGTGGTCTCCTGTGCCCATGT
>LOEQ01002580.1:195757-215153 GCA_001685075.1 Bramus lutescens
CTCCACCCACCTAAGGGCTGGCCTATCGAAGGGGGCCAAGGCAGTTTCTTTATTGACCAATGAAAGCAACACATAGACAGATGACCCTCCTACATCATCCGTTCGGTAACAGACCCAGAGAAATCACTTCATTGTGCACAGGCTGATTCCTCTACTATGATAACAAGATGTTAGTGGGGGAAATTCAAACCAGGTACATGAGCCATCTGCACTCTGCTGTAGATACATGTGTGCATAAATGAACAGAAACCCTTCTGTATTTACATACTTCAGCGAGAGAGAAACAAATGCTGTTTGAAATCTTTTTGAGAGAAGTTTTAAAATGTCTAGAAAGGACATAATTCTATATTTTATTAAACCTCTCCAGTCCAATATCCTACTGCTTCATTTTTACTTCACATTGACTCAAAAATACTGTTCTTATAAAACATGTTTTTCTAAGTAATCATAATATGCTTATAAAGTATAATAGATGATGCTTATCTACATATACACAAAATTTTCCCTGGTCATTATTATTTTCTACATTGCTCCCTGTGACATATGCAATGGAAATGTGAGTAAGCATGGTGTGAAAAAATGTCCTGAATGTTTATAAAACTCCTTCCCATAAGTAATTCAGAATTATATGCATATTCAAGGCTCTTAAAAAAACTTCGGTGGAAAATGTATTTGCTTTCACTCGAGTTAGAGTTTCCCAAACTTATTTGACTGTGACAGTCTTTATGACCAAGATTCCTGTGGAGGTTGCGTGAGCAGTGATTCGGAAGCAAGCTGCAAAACTTGGCCACAGTAGCTAGTATTCTAGACAGTATGCTTGTCATCCCATCCATTCATATGCTGATGGAAACCTCAACCATCAACAAAATTATATTTGACATGAGAACTTCGAGAAATAAATAAGGCTTTCATAAGACTTTGAGCATGGGGCTATGATGGGAAGATTTGTGTCCTTATAATAAAAGAACAGCATAGAAAATCTCTCTCTCTCTCTCTCTCTCTCTCTCTCTCTCTCTTCCCCCTCTCTCTTTGTGTGTGGGCGTGGGTGCGTGTTTCTTCCCCACCCCGTCTTCTGTCTGTCTCCTTCAGCCTTCCTCTTGCTCCTTCCCCCTTCTCTCTTTCTCCCCCACCACG
This sequence comes from Bramus lutescens, assembly GCA_001685075.1. Taxonomy (NCBI): domain Eukaryota; kingdom Metazoa; phylum Chordata; class Mammalia; order Rodentia; family Cricetidae; genus Bramus; species Bramus lutescens. The sequence goes on from LOEQ01002580.1 coordinate 196,892, forward strand.
GGAAAAAGAAGAGGTCCTCTGAGCACATAGAATGTGACTGATATGATGAGCATTTGTGAGTCAGCAAGATGATCTTCACCCAGAACTAAATCTTCTAGCATCCATTTGGATAATCTAGCCCCAGACCTGTGTGAAATAAGCGCCTGCTCCTTAAGCTACAAATGAAGTTTTATTGCCACTAACAAAGGAGACTCTAGAACATGTAAGAAAATTGTAGCCTAACCAGTGAATTAGTGTGACCTTTACAAAACCCACTAAGAGAAATGGCAATGAAATTTCTCCCAGAATATCTTTGAAAGTTTTGTAGTTTGGACTGAAATGGGCTGACAAAACAATACTAATTTCCCTCTACTGAACTGCTAGACTTTAACAGAAATACAAAAGGAGTAGCCGGAGACACAGAATAGAGTTTGGAGGGAAACCAGTGAATACTGAATTCACCTGCATTTATTTTCTATTTGCTTTATATACCCCACTCCAAAAGGGGAGGGGGAGGCAAAGACTTCTTTACCAAGATACAAAGAACAAACAGTGCAATTACCTCTTCAATACTTGAAACACCCTGGGTTAAGTATTCTATTGTTTCCGCAGGACAGGCAGTGACCACACCTTAGGTCAAGCATCCTGTAGGCAGCCACTCCCTGGGTCAAACCTCCTGTTATATCCTTGAAGTAGCAAGAATAGGCCTGAACTCTCTGACCTTTAGACAAGATGAAACAGACCAACTTCTGTGGGCTCCAACAGGCCTGTTTCAGGAAATGATGCAAATTCAAGAGCTTGAAGAATCTTTAGTATATTAAAAATACAATGTATGAAATTCTCAAAGAATTAATACAAATATTTATCAACATTTTTGAAAGATACTAATGATTCCTTTTCAGGCATTTTTACCTACCTCCCTTTCTTCCTTGCTGTATTGACCTCCCTCTCCTCCCTAATTAAAGCATCCTCTATTTTCCCCATTTTCCCTTTCATGTCACTTGTACCCTTCTGGTCCCTCCTCTACTGCCCTTTCGCTCACTATTGTCCCTCTCTACCTCCCAAGTTATTGCTGTTACTCCAGGCTCTATACACACATCTGAAGATTTGGAGTTAGAGCTAGGAGCTACAGATGATCAAAAGCACATAGAGACCAATTGGATACCCACTGAAGTCATCCACATACAAGTAACGTTATACAGACTTAGTGGAATGTACTTATATATTAAGGAAAAACAGGCTATGGATTTTAGAACAAGCAACAGGGTATATATGAGATTGGTTGGAGAGAGAAAAGGAAAGGGATAATCATGTAATTATAGTTTTCAGGTTTTTCTCATATGATAAATTTTGATACCATTTTTATCTCCAGAAACACTTCCTAAATCCTTCCCATCTCCCTACCCACACAAGTTTATGTCCTTTCTCTCTCTTTCAAATGAACAAACTACCAAACTGAAAATCAAGACAAACTAAAAAGACAAAAATATGCCAAAATAAAACAAAATCAAATAAAAAGCCTAAAAGAGAAGAGAAGAAAAGAAAAGGAAAAAGGAGATAGAGGTCCTTTGTACCAGGTAACTACTCCTGGGTATAAGATCTGCCCTGGGATGTGGTTGATATATACTGAGTGACATTCCATTGGAAGAAACTGGTTTTCCCTTTTTCAGCAAGTGTCCACCGCAAATAGCTTCTTGGTTATGAGCAGAACCCCAAGTCCACTTTTAGCCCTCTCAGCGTTGAACCCCATTTAGCTTGAACTTGTGCAAGTCTTGGAGTGACGCCACAGTCTCTGTGCATTCATGGATATGATACTGTTACCTTAGAATCATCTATCACCTCCGACTCTCACACTCTTTCTGCCTCCTCTCCCACATAGATCCTGGGTTTCACAAAGGCATCCCATTTTGACTGTGCTCCAGAGTTTCTCACTCTTTGCACCTACCTAGCTGTGAGTCTCTAACTTAATTCCCGTCTACTGCAAGAAATTTCTCTGATGGGGATTGAGTGACTCACCCATCTATGGGTATATCAACGTATCATTAGGAATCATTTTATTGCTGCCCCTTTAGCAGAATAGTAGGTTTTCAGCTAAGCCCATGATATATCTAGTATCAGGTTATTGACACTTCAGCAGGTTCAAGCATGGGTTCTGGTTCATGGAGTAGACCTTAAATCCAGGCAGAAAGTGGTGGGTTACTTCCATAATATTTGTGCCACTACTGTACCAATACATCTTGCAGAAAGGTCCCTGTTGTAGGTCCCAGGGTTTGTATCTAGATGACATTTATAATTATCTTCCTCCTCTGTATCATACAAGGTACCTTCCAGCACTATGAATGCTGATCAACAGGATTGAAGCATAATTTAAATATTTATGGTCACTTTTTCTATAATTGATTTTACATGTAATATATATGTGTGTATGTGTAATTACATGTAATATATATATATGTTTACATTCTTAAATATATAAATATGACCTTCCTAGTCAGTATAATGTTATTCATATATTTATGTTTTTCAGGATTGACCATTTCGTATTAGATAACTAATTTATGAGAAAGACTATTTCTCCAGCTCTTAGCCTTTTTCAGTTTCCTGTAATCCTTTGTCTACAGTTGAGGCCTACCAAGTTTTTCTCCTACTACATTAGCTATCTATTTACATTGCCCTTATACAGGCCATGTTTAGAAAGCCATTTTTGTGAGATTTCATGGGTATAGCTCCTCTGACATTTCTAGGATACACAATCTCACAGCAAATTTCCTGTTCCTCTGGCAAATTTCCTGTTCCATCCCTTCTTCCCCAATTTCCCCTGTGTCTTAGATGTTAGAGTTGTATTGTAGATCAATCAGTATGGAGTTTTCTGTAATGTTTTGACACCTGCTTCACAGAGAAAGGGTTTCCTTGATGAGGGGTGGAGGATTGCATCTATCTGTGGGTATGTGGGTAACTATTCAGAACATTTGGTGGTTTAAGTTAGAATGATTCTCATCATATCATGTGTTTGAATATCTGTTCACCAGTTGGTGAAATTATTTGGGAAGGATGAAGTGGTGTGGTCTTGTTAGAAGTCTGTCTCTGGGATCAGGCTTTAAAGTTTCAAAAGCCTAAAACGTGTGCAGATAGTTCTTTCTACCTTGTGATTGTATCTTAAGATGTGAGCTCTCAGCTGTTGTTTTTATGCCATACCTGTCTGACTGTTCCCATGTTTTTTCCTACCATGATGGTTATGGACTCCAACCCTCTGAATCTGTAAGCCCCAAATAGACTTGTTCTACAATTTCCTTTGGCCATAGTATTTTAACACAGCAATAGAAAAATAATCAAGACAGAAATGGGTGTCATGGAGTGGGCACTGCTGACAGACTTGATTATGTGAAGTTTTTTCAGAGAAGTGTGGAAGATTTTGGGACTTTGGACTTGGGAGGTGATTGAAGATTATAAGCAAGATTTAATAGGCCTTCCTAGTAAGACCTTGAAAGACAATAGGACTAAGAGCACTGGATTATGGAGGCCCAGCAAAAGGGCTTTAGGGGAAACAAAAATAACCAGGTTAGAGACTATTTTTATACTCTTTTGGCAAACAATATGGCTGCTTTCTGCCCTTGTCCTAGGACTCTTCCTGATACTAAATGGAAGATTTTTGAATTAATTTTCTTAGCAGAGATGTCAAGATAGTAATATTGACTATATCATTGTGGTTATTAGAAATTTCTCTTACATGAGTCTACAATGAAAAAGAGCAAGAAGAGTATAAAAGAAAATTTTAGGCAAATTGAATTCAAGGAGGGTACCAGGCTTACCCCCAAAGGACAACTGAACTTTGCAAAATTAGCCACATGGTTCTAACTTTAGAGTCATGAAGAATACCTGATTAAAGAGGTTGCAGAATCTTCCAAGGAGAAATACAGACAGACAGTGGAATCAGCCAGAGAGAGAGAGGGGGGTGTGCTGCAGTCAACAAACCTGGAAGGATGAATCCACTAAAGCCCTCTGACATAAGACATGGGACTATAGGATTTCAACAAAACTCCCACAGGCCAATTTGATGATTGAAGATTCTCTCTTTCCAAGCCATGTTTAGGTTTGTGTAAAGCTTTAAAAAGAATTGTAAATATGACAGGAATTAGTCTCAAGAAAATCAAATTTATTGAAGAAGAAGAACAAAAACATTTTGGGGCATTTGTTGACATTGAGCTTATACTTTTTTAGCATGAAAAAGAAGCAAGGAAGCATGAAAGAAGCATTGAAAACAGGAAGAATTTGGTAAGAACTAAAGATAGAATAGTTTTATAAATAAATAGAAAAATAATTTCAAGAATACAAATAGTTCATTCAAAACACTGGATTTTCAACTAACAGGAACATAGCACATTACACAATGGAACAAAATTATATAACACAGGAAAGAATAACTGAATCTATAAGATATGAACACACACATAATTATCTACTGTATCTAAAATCCATTTGATGTCTAACATGATCTCCATTTTCTGACACTGGGTTTTAGGGGTCATAAACATTACAACATAAGATACTCTTTTCTACTCAGTGAATTATGTCATACTGAACAAAAGGTAGGATGCTTTTGTCATCAGCTGCAAAGTGTGTCGTGGAAACAAGGATTGCAATTTCCTACCACAATTATAAGCATCAAGCCAGCTGCTGTGAAGCAATGATAATAATTAAGCTTCTACCAGTATAAAATCTGATCCATATGCATTGTTATGAATTTATACCACTGGGAACACTAGAAATTACAATTTACTGTTGGTTTTTTTCTTTCATTTCTCAGAGCTAGAGGGTGTGCTGTGCTTCTTCTGAGCTGTTGATAAATTTAGGAAAACTTATTGTATTCAGCCTGATCAGAACATTGTAGAACAATGCTAAATAAAATTAATCTATTATAGGAAGAGCTGACTCATAAATTAAGCTGACAACATCTCAGAATACTTCCTGTACTCAAGATAGCATGCTAAGGGTCTAAAAAGAATCATATTTAAACTCTTCTGCACACACTTATAAAGCACTACTTTGTACTCATTGCTTGGTTTCTTTGTTTCAGGTAAAATTTCATAGCTTTTATAACCACCACCTCACTCTGTCTTTACATCAAATTATCTAGGCAGCATAAGCAGTTTGATGACTCCACTAAAACAGAAAAAACAAACCTATCTACTGCAAATCAACTGTCTTTTAGAGGTTAAATCACATTTTCAAATCTAATAATGTTTAGCAAGATACATTTTGTTCTGAAGTAAATGCTGANACTTATTTATTTGGAATAAAGCTGTAATCATAAAACATTTAAGGAATATGAAGATAAATAACAATGTGTCAAGCCACTGTTACAATCACAGACTTTGCCTTCTTAGTATTTATTAGTCTATAACTGTTTTCAGGTAAAAATAGCAGTAATTAGAAATAACCAAACAAATCACTCATAAACCACAGAAAGGCCAGACTAAGCTCAGAGTAAATAAAAAGAAGACAAAGTGACCAAGACAACAAGGATGAACAGGAGGTGAAACAAATGAACTCCCACAGCTGTCTGAACACGTTTTCTGTGTGAATGTTGACTGGCATCTGAGTTGGCTTAATTGATTCTGGCTAAGCCTAGGCAGATAGTTACATGACTGAATGAAGCACAAGCTCTTGGGGGGAACTTTTGGCAAAAGCACCACAGTGGGGGAAGTGGGCAAAAGCAATACAGTCAATGAATGTTCTACTTGTATCAGGCACGGCTTCCTATTATTTTGGATAAAGCACAATCTTCCTGGGTCACTGACTGTCATCTGTGTAGAATAATACTCACCTTGACCTCTCTGGATGAACATGATGAGGCCTAATGAATCTATCTATCGCCATTAAATTTTTACATGTTAATTTCTTTGTAATATTAAAGTGACAAACAGGCCATAGTTGTTCGAACAGACCATAGTTATAATAATGAGGCAATTGATGAGGAGAAGGCCAATGAAAATAGATACAGTAGAAGTTGCATCACATAAGGGCATGTGGTATGGCAGAGGGGTCAATCATCCAGATTTGAATTCTCGTCCGTGACTATGTGTAGGCAGCTCTGCGGGTGTAGGCAAGTAATAGATCAGTCTGCAGCTCCCTTGCCTATATAATGCAAATAATAGTATCAACTTTATAATCTTTTGGTTTTTTACTGCCTAAATATCTTTATTTTAGAAATATTTAAACAATTTTCAAGGTAGTGCATTTATACAAATGCAGATAATCACATACATTTTAAAATTAAAGTGGGTAAGAGAATCAAAATCTACAAAAAAGCAAATATTTGGCTATTTGTTATTAGCTTATATTCTTCACTCATACTGTAAGCCGATTTGAAGATTAACTGTTTCCTTTGTTTCGTTGGTTTATTTTTGTTTGTTTGTTTGTTTGTTTTGTGCAAGATGAGATCTCAAAGTAGTTTTGATTTGCATTTCCCTGATGGCTAAGGACATTGAGCAATTCTTTAAGTATTTCTCAGCCATTTGAGTTTTCTCTGTTGAGGCTCCTGTTTAGATCTGTACCCCATTTTTAAAGTGAATTACTAGCTATTTTGATATCTAGTGTTTGAATTCTTCACATATTTCGGATATTAGTCATCTATTGAATGTGGAATTGATAACAAACAAAATCCCATCTGTAGACTAGAACTTTGTCTGAATGATAGTATTCTTTGTCTTATAGAAACATTTCACCTCGTGAGGTATCATTTATTAATTGTTGATCTTAGCACCTGCTCTAATGGATTCTGTTCAGGGAGTCTTTTCCTGTGCCCATGATTTCAAAATTATTCCCCGCTGTCTCTTCTACAAGGTTCAGTGTATCTGGTTTTATGTTAATGTCTTTGATTCACTTGGAGTTGAATTTTATACAGGCTGATAAGTATAGATCTATTTGCATTCTTCTACATGCAGACATCTAGTTAATAAAGCACCATTTGTTGAAGATGTTATGTTTTTTCCAGTGTATAATTTTGGCTTTTTCTATCAAAAAAAAATCAGGTATCCATAAGTGTGTGGGCTTACGTCTTGGTCTTCAATTAGATTCCATTGATCAATGTGTCTTTTTATGCCAATACCATGTGGTTTTTAATCACTCTAGCTTTAACATGAGGGTTAAACATAGTCCATGGCATGGATGCATATTATGCAATATTTGATAATATCACAATGCTCACCTAAAACACTAAGTTGTTTAAACTCCTCCCCAATGGGAATTGAAGAGATCATAAACTCTAGAGTTAGACTGTGTGATTTTTGGTGACACAAAACTCAATGCAACATGGACATGCATCCAAGATCCTTGTCCAAGTAATCAGAAAGTCACTCCACAAGGACAACAGCTTTGATTTCAACTTAAAATAACTGGGTAGAACAGGTTACTTTTTCCATCCCATCATTATTTTATAGATTGATAGCAAAGCAAATTAAATTGTATAGGAAAATAGATCCACCTCAGACATTATTGCTATTAACCAAGTTTTGACAATGTAGTCAGTCAAATTTACTTTAATATTTTCATAATCTCACTTAACTTTTCTTTATATTTGCTAAAAGACTCAAAATATGCATATATCCTATAAAGATAAACAAAACCTTGCATTAGACCCTTGGTTTTCTTGTTTTATTTTTAGCAGCTTCTATTTATGTGACACATTTCTATATTATATTTCATAGCCATTTTCCTATCAGTACCTCTAGAATCTAAAAATTCATTTAAAAGTAAATATCATATTGCTATATTAATCCATGGGTGCTGATGGTTGATAAATAAGTGTTTGGCAGATATTACCACATGTTTATAAATGTCAGTAAATTGACAGCTGAAATGAAAAGGACAACAATCAAATAAGCAAAAAACAATAACAAACTTAATAATTCTAAATACTTCAGTGAACCTAAAGCAATCAGAATTCTCTTACAATAATGGTAGAAACACAAAATTGTGCACCATTCTAGGAAACACTTTGGCAATTTCCTATAAACAAATAAATGTTTGGCATATGTTTGAATAATCTACTAGAGTAGTTCCCTTAGATGAATTAACATTTATTTTCAAAATGTTTTTGGAGTAGCAGATAATTTCTACTTGGTTCATTTAAAGATGACAAAAATTTTAAATAGTCCACGAATGAGTAAAGTGAGGACCATTAAGACATTAGAATATCTTTCTGCACTAGAAAGGAGAAGCGGTGTTGAGACAAATGACAGCAAGGATGAGTTGAAAGTATTACCATGGTGAAAGGAACCAGTTACAACAGGATCCATGTTGGTTAAGTCTATGTACCAGCTTTTGTAAGAAAAACAATAATATATACACTTGCCGAGGTACTCTGTGGTTACCAGGGAGTAAAAGTAAGGTAGGCATAGTTTGACCTTAAAGTGGTACCAGAAATTGGAGGGATAAGGGAAGTGTTATGAAATCCAGTTCCAAGAGTGGTTACATGGATCTACCAATGTATAGATCTCACAGAACTGAATTTCTAAACAAAGAGTGCATTTTGTGTACATTTAAAAATTAAAAACACAGTTAAAATGCAGTAATTTTATTTGAGTTTTGAGTTTTGAGGAATTAATACCAAGAAATAATATTAATAAGGCAACATTCTAGCACACCGGCATTTATTTATTGTTATAGCATAACAAAGTAGTTTGTTTCCCACACTACAGAGGAAAATTTAAATAATAGAGAGCTTCAAGGAGTGAATTGCTACAGATGGCCCAATAACACCTAATTCATGATAGACAGAAGCCTAGAGAAACAAGAAAATTATCCTAAAAGTTTTCAAAATAGTTCCAAAATCACTGAGGGAATTTCTGGAAAATTAATTTTAAAGCTATATAAGAATTTCTTATAGATGCAATCATCCTAAAATCTTGGGTTTTCTGGGTTTTTTATTGATTTTATTGAGCTATACATTTTTCTCTACTCCTCTCCCGGCCTCTCCCCTCCCTTTCAACCCTTAACAAAAGCTAAAAATTTCCCCTCTGTGTCTATGGCTTTCTTTCTAGTTTAATTTGAAAAGGGGCAAATAATAAGTTTGTACTTTGCTAAGATGGTTTAGTACATGGGTGCTGGAGCATGAATAATAAAACACAGAGAGAAATCTTGGTTCAACCTGAAGTTTGGAAACGCAAAGCAGCCAGCCACTGGCTCTTACCTTGACCTCTGTCCGAAATGGCGATTTTGCCTCCAGGAACAGCAGAATGAGACTGTGTTTGAGAGCTGTCTCCTCCCATTTTATAATTCTCTCTAGGGTTGGGACTAAGAGCATGCACCACTAGGATTAAAGGCGTGCACTGCCTGGTTTCTATGGCAACTAGTGTGGATACTGGGGTTAAAGCTGTGTTACTACTGCCTGGTCTGTAAGGCTGGCCAGTGTGGCTTTTTTACTTTTCTGATCCTCAGGCAAGTTTTATTTGTTAAAATACAGGTGAAATGCCACTACAGGATGCTGAGTATATAAGTAACTAGAAGCATGTCACTTAATATTTTTCAGATTCTAAGTCATCTCTCATTTACCAACAATCTTATCAACAGGTTCATGTAATTTAAAACGCCTTCACGTCACATCCTAGTGTCTCAACAGCGTGGAATTGTTATTCACATCACTTCCTCTTTTTTTTCAGTTTAGGGTTTTGTTTTTTTATTCTTTTAGATACAATTTTATTTTTAATATAGGAAATATCTAAAACAAAAGATGTTCAAAAACCAAATCCACTAACTCCAGAGCTTCTTACTTTCATCAGGAGTCCCTTACTTCCTTCTCACCCAGCCCTCCTCTGTCATTCTCATTTCTTCCCTTTTGTTGAAACTGTTAATCACTATCGCGGGGTGACGTGAATTTCACCTCTGCTGTCTCCCCACAATCAAAGGCAAACCCCTTAATGACTGGTGGACTCAGAGGGAGTCAAGAGGCAGAGGGAGTTTTTCTGAACACTCCAAAGTCATGAACACGTGAATCATTGCTGTGTCCTACAGAATTGCCTGTCTCCCTAGGAGCTGAACCATCCTGATCATTTCTGCTGCCCAACCTGGGTTGTCTCTGAATCTTGGTCCTCTTACATCTGTCTCCTGAAATTAGCTGTCCTAGAATAATATTCAGTATATTTAATAATAAACAAATTCACTACTTCTTCAGCCTTAAAAATATAGAGATGATAAAGGAAACAGACTAAACCAAAAGTCCTGTTTTTTAAATTCAATTGATATATTCCCCTGACATCACTTCCTCTTAAAATTTTGTTTCTGATTTATAGTATTATTTTCTGAACCAGTATTTCATTAAATACTAAATTCTTCTCAGTCACCACTAAGAGAGAAGGCAATCACATTATCAGAGCATGTGACTTGTTCTATATGGAGTTTCAGGTTTTTAGTGGACAAACCCCTATGATTATTCCAGACTTAATTGCACCAATATTTCACCTTGTGAGTCATATTCAAACATGCCCCTGCATTCAGGGGGCAACACAATAGCTCAAAGGTAAGTCATGTTGATGGGTTGACTTAGGGGTTGCTTGTAAACAAAATTGTGGTATCTGGTAAGGAAGATTAGAAATATGGTTGACAGGTTGGCTCTGTGGGAAAAGCACTTGCCAGGGAAGTCTGATGGCTAAGGATTCTCAGATTCCTAACAAAGGTGGATGGATGAGAACCAACTCCACAAAGCCAACCTTGAACCCCCAAGTGTGCTCCTTGACATGCAAACACAATAATAATAGAATACAAATTGAAAAGACTGCACTGAAATAAAATATACTCTAGATATAAATTCATGGCGGGGGGCAATCAATGAAAAGTCTTGACTTCTCCAAAACCCAAATTCTGCTCTACATATGGATATATTTCAAAGTATTTCAAATATATACATCAAGTGCAAGCTCACATACTTTTTTCTCCCTTGCAGCAGTTTCTCTACTTACGAGACAGTACCATCTAATCATTTATAAAACCCTGTCAGGCCTGGGTCCTCCATATTAACAGCACTCTTACCCAATCCATCGCAAATATCGAAAATTGTTCACTTCTGTCCACATCCCCACAGTATCCCCTTGCTCACCTGGACTATGCAAATGTCACATGGTTTTCTTGTCTAGCACAAGCTGTTCCTCTGATCAGTAGGTGTGAAATCTGATTATGTCACCCCACACCTGAAAAACCATTCAAGAAGTTTTCAGTTGCTTGAGTATAAAAAGCCATATCTTTAATACTGCCTGTAATCTCTCCCCAGTAGCTCTTTCTCACACTTTCTGCTGTGACCTCCCTGGCTGACACATCATGCCTCTTCTGTCAACGTCATAGTTTCCTACTCTCTACTGACCCTCTAGATTGAAGCACACGTCTGTTTCTTCAATGAAGTGTGACCAAACTTGCCAACCCAAATTCTTATTGCATGTTTCCCCAGAAATGTATTTTTTTTTGTCTTTAGGAACATCTCTCTTCTAAGTGATATTATATGTTCTCTGTGTGTGTGTCTTTATGTTACTGATTGCCTCTCACTCAGGAATTATGAAGCACATACTCTATCATAGTCTATGGCTTCATGTCCAGCTTAGTGCTTGACAATCCATAGCCGTGTGTTAACTGCTCCATTATGACAGTCCCATGCAACCTTAGTTGCTGTTAGTGTTTTGGCTGTGTCTCACTAATAATAAAAATCTAAATCATCAGGATTTGAGTTAATTGCACAAAAATAACTGCCTACAATTACTTACAGAAATTTACAACAATTGAAGCAATTTGGGGGCCCATTTCTTCCCAACCCCTGAACCCACATCTTTTCAATGAGGCTATAATACCTTCTAAATTTGGTAAATTTCTAATCACAAGCAAGGATCAAGTAACTCCCTCAGCTAACTCAAATTTTGAGTTTTTCTTTTTACTGTTCTAACTTTGATCCACACCTCCAGCTCATTAGGAGTCTGTAAAGAGGGAGATTACGCTAGTATTTTATATTATTATTTTTATCTGTTGTAGGAGGCCACTTGTTTGTTCCTGGCTGCCCGGATTGCAATAACCACACAGAAACTGTATTAATTAAATCACTGCTTAGCCAATCACTTAAGTGCATTGCTAGCTAGCTCTTACATTTAGAATTAACCCATTTCCATTATATTATATTTTATTATGAGGCTTGTGGCCTACTGGCAAGGTTCTAACTAGCAGCTCATGTCTTTCCCCTCTGGTGGCTACATAGTGTCTCCTTGACTCTTCCTACTCGCTCTATATATATTTCATCCAGCCTGGCTATATTCTGTTAAGCCATTGGCCAAGAGCAGCTTCATTAACCAATAAAAGTACCACATATGTAGAAGGACTTCCCACACCATTTATCTGTTTGTTTTTAGAGAACAGCTTATCCTGAGAACCCTGACTCTCCTCTTAGTGTTTCCCAACAGCAATACAGGCAAGTGTTGTCTATAGCTGAGTTAACCAGCTGTGAAATCCTCATTATCAAGGTACAGAATCTACCTGTGAAGGTCTCAGAATAAAAAAAAAAAACCTGTTTTCGGGCTTAGTGCTCAAAGCAGTGGATTATCTTCAGTGAAACATAACACGCCACATTTTATCTACTAAATTCTAGGTTCTCCAAAGATACATCAGTCTCACTGGGAAACTTCTGAGAAAGCAATTTAGGATGCACTTTTGGAAATAATAAATGTGATCTTGCCCCATTAGCATTTTGATGCCTTTACAGTGCAATAAAATTTCAAGTATTACAGTAGATTTCTTTTTATGCTCGTTATTCGCAAACTAGCACCTTTGAAAGGTGTAAAATGTACTTACAATTATTTTTGTAAAACAATTCTCTTTCATTATCAATTCCACCAAAATGCTGTCATATTTCACTATAAATTATCATTCCCTCAGTGACTCCTGTCCATTCAGATTTCCCTGTTTGTTCCAACATTCTTAGTTTAATTAAATTTTTTTTACCTTGCATTTCCACAGGCCCTTCCTACAACTTTACTGAAATATCTGACATTGACTTAAACTAAGACCAAACAGATAGGAACCCCTATTCCTTGAGCCCCTATTCAGTTGTAAGGAGTGTGTTAATATTTCAAAACATATCAGTTTATTTAATTCCCAGATGACTCCTGAGATTTCCTAATAAAAGCAGGTCCTTTCTGATGAGACTTCTGATTTACAAAAGTGTTCAAGCACTGCATATAACCCTGGAATAACTTTTCTTGGGCACACAGCAGAAGCTCCAACTCCAATAGTGCTTGATGAGTCCAAAGGGCAGTTTGACCTTCTTAATAAGTTTTATGTTGTTTCCCAGAAAGACTCTCATTCTGTGTGAAAAGAAACAGAAAAATATTAATCCTTTGATTCTTGTTTTCTAGAAAAAATATGGCATCTTTTGACATGTTTCTGTTCTTGTAAGGACTTTCAGGCGGCCTTTTTGTTCACAGTAAAGTCTTCAGCAAATGTCCATTTGCAAGTAAAAGTGGCCAATGTCTGTTTGAAAAGGCTTTTTTAGGAACATGATTTAAAACACAGACCTAGGCTTCACAATAGACCAGAACTGGTCTGTCTATTGTTAACCTTTACATAATAAAATCAACCAGGACTATTAACTGAACCCATGCAGGACTTGACCATGATTGAGTGAGGAATCAGCTGTTAGCCTAGTTTATCTCAGAAAGTTGGCAATTTTACTTGGCAAAATGCTTTTATTGTATTTGTTTGTATATTTTAGCTTGTTTGTTTTAAACGTATGATTCTTTTATGATGCCAAACTAAGTAATGCTTTCGCTTAGCTTTATAGCAAATTAATAGGCAAAGTTCACAGAGCGCCATAGTGTCTAGAATTAGGACATAATTTTCCTTTGCCATTCTTGAAAGAGAGGAAGTAGTTTTGCTTAAAATACCAGTGCTCTGCATCCCTGGGGGTCAGGCTGAAACCTGGAAAGTCTTCTGTGAACGTCTGTGTATTTTCATTGGGTGCTGTAGAGAGATCGTATTTCCTGATTTAATAATACATACGACAGCAATGAGAGTTATTTTAATATGCCCATGGATATGAATCTAACACATAGACCTATGGAAGAAAAGGAGGGAGGAGGGAATGAGGGAGTGACTGGGGGAGGGACGAAACAGAAAGAACGAGACTACATCCACCCTATGTGCTGTTAGAATACCATTAAGGTAGCTAACAGAAATGAAAGTTCCATGAGCTGGTAGCCATAGTCAAACACCAGTGATGTGGTAGTGTCAGGGTCACTTCATGAATTAGTGTGGACCCTATCCATCATTGTATCACCTGGCCTCCTCCACACCAGGAGAGTGGTGCGGTGTGATTTCCATGCACACTCGGCAGACGAAGAGCTAGCTGTCTAGAGAGAGTGATAGAACTTGAAAAAGAAGTTAAACTGAACAGCCAGTGGCCAACCCGGATTGGTTCTGCAGCTCTGTGGCCTTTATATCGGTAGTTGGTTGTTTATATGTCATTTTCTCTGTCTTCATTTTGCTATTCTGTTTTCGGAAAGTGTAGACATTTAAAAGTATTTTAACAAGAAAAACAAATCCTTTTGCTTAAGTTGTAGCTCCAGAGACAAACAAATGCGTGATCATCTAATTTTTTCAAATCTATTTAAAATGTGTATGCACACACGTCGCGCGCGCGCGCACACACACACACACACATGCACACACACACAAAGAGACCATCTCTTCCTGAACATCCCTACAAAATCAGATCAAACCCTGTAAAAGAAGTGTTGTACCTCAGTAATGAGATTCTGGATTTCATTTGTGTGCTATTGTGTTTCAGTAACATGCCTGTGTCTCTCAGATTGCTACATTCAGAAAGTATGGAAATAAGTAACTGGAGGGGGTTCAAATCTGCTACCACCCAAGTCTTATTCTTCTTATTGTTGAGAAATTATATGATTGCAGCAAAGTGGATTTGGTAAGGCACTTTGTACGGGCTTCAACGTGTTACTAATAAAATAGACAGGAGAGTCTGGATTTGTTTGTTTGTTTTTTTGTTTTGTTTTGTTTTTGCAGAAAATGCTAACTTATAATTTAATAATGCCAACAACTAATTTCAAATCAGCCTATGTTCAACATATTACCTGAAGCCCAAGCCATCATACTTCTAAATTCTTGCTGGTATTCTGTAAAGAAGCTAGGTTATTTTTCTCTTAAAGAATCTAAAAAAAGTTATTTCTTTTTTTTCTATGTCATCACTTTATATTCAGAGAAATAGAGAGAGAGAGAGAGAGAGAGAGAGAGAGAGAGAGAGAGAGAGCCCACCCCATGCTCCCTTTTGAGTTATAAACACTACATTCATTTCTTATGCCTTGGAAGAATTCACAGAACTAGATATTTTCCTGTTTCAAGCTCATAAAAAACGGACAAGATAACACCATTTTAATTTTTAATATAAAAATAAAGGTGATGCTGAAAGCCCAGCAAACAGAGGATGTGGACACAGAGCTATTCTTTCCTTGCCAGCAGAGCTACACTAAAAGATAGACCTGCACACAGGGTGAAATTGGATTTAGCTCTAGGCACAGACAGAAGATGGGCTGCAATAGGCAAAGTCATTGCTCTGTCCTGATTCCTTTGAACTCCTGACAACTCCTGTGCATTATCTCTTTGTATACGTTCATCTCTTACTCCTTAGAGAGGTAGTGTTAGATTAGAGAATCCTGGGAATTCACATCCCTCCTAGGGAAGCTTTTTAATTGATTGGTATTTAACCACTCAAATGCCCTTACAATGAGGATGGATCGAAAGAACTTCCTTCAGACTCCAGTGAAGCATTCCCAAGTGGGATCTCCCTTGGGATTCTACCATTGCTTGGCCCAAAGCCCATTTCAGTCCTATTTCTCCATGTTCTTGCTTTCTTGGAAGCATTTACTAATAAATCACCCCCACATAAATCTAACTTCATTGTCTACTTCTAATGCCAACCTAAACCAACGTTGAGATCTTGCAAGGCAGAGACTCTGTGCTACATTAAATCTAAAAGCCACAAAATATGCCAGGCAGCCTAGGAAAACCACAACGAAGCTCAGGAGGAAAAAGATGTAAAACATTCCATGAGAAGGTGCCTCTCAAACATGAATGTATAAAGTCAGAATTCACGTTATTTAAGAGAATAAGAATTCCCAAATTGAAAAAATTAAAATAAGTACTAGTTTTGAGCAGAAGAGATGCAAGCAGAAATGTGAAACTACTCTACAGCAAGTGTTTCCACAAACAGAGCAAGACAGGGTGGAAAGCAGAGGTGTTGGGTAAATGGAAAAGCCCACAATCTGAAAGCCTGTAAACAGAAAAGTTCCATCTTGATAAAATTCTTTTGCTCAACTAAATGATTACATGACCTAAAAATAAAGAAGCAGTATGGGAACGAAGCAGTATGTCTCAAAGGATTGAAGAAAATAATGAATGAAAACACGAGTGAAAAACCATAAAATTTGGTTTTGGAAATTGTAAGAAACACCCCACTGCTATGAAGAATAAAGTTGCCAGACAAAAATGAGTTAAACGAAGTCCACTATAATGCAAGAACTCTCCAGCCACACACATCATAGCAGCAAACAATTAAGAGTACAAGAAATAAAAACTGATTTTAAGCTGGCAGGAAGCTGAGATGTTACATTTTCTGCTGTAAACATGAAGAAGAGACAGAACTTGACCATAAACACGAATTAGCAGACACAAACAGGAAGTGATGCAAGCCTATCAACATTCAACACCCGCCTCCAGTGATGTACTTCCTCCAAAAGGGCCACCCCTTCTAAACATCCCCAAACAGTACCACCAACTGGTGACCATGGGTTCAACTACCAGAGATTATGAGGACCTTTCTCATTCAAATCAACATAGGCTTGTAAAGCAGTCAGAATCAAATCTAGTTTCAAAAATAAAATACTTCCTATGAAAAATAAAATGGTATATTTCTGTTAGAGCACAGAAACTTCTCAATATTCTCAATATTAAAAATAGCTAGCATAGGAGTTTTGACACATGAATTTACATTAATCACTTGGCTGCTTCTGCATATATTTTAGCTATTGATATTAATAACAAGTGTCATACTTAGTGAAGAATGTTTCCTTTTCTTATGTTAACACAATTCTAATTATGATCATGAAATATTTTCCAATATTTCATATATTAATCAGAAATGTTTGACACTCTTGGTTACCTTTTCCATGCAGGCTTCATTTATTTTTTTTTTCTGAAACTACTTTATCTACCAAAGCTGCTTATTTCTGGTGAAATTTAATTTTCTCCTCATTGAATTGCATGATTATTTCAGATCAAATGTTTTCACTCAGGCACCCTTATTTAACAAATTGTTTCACATAATAAAATCTACCAACTAAGTTTTCTTTTTTGTAGTTGAGATTTAATACTAAATTTAAAACCATTGCATTGGATTTTAGTATATAAATTAATTTGTTCAATTAAAGCTAGCATCTCTATCAAAAGACTCAAGATAAACAAATAAAAACTATATATCATAAAAACAAATGATATTGAGATCTAATTTATTTTATTCATAAGCTGGCTAGTTTTACATCAACTTGATAGAAGCGAGAGTCACTGGAGAAAAGGGACCCTCAACTGAGGAAAAAAGTCCATAAAATATAGCTATAAGACATTTTCTTAACTAGCAATTGATGGGGGTGGGCACAATTCATTGTGTGTGGTGCCTTCCCTAGGCTGGTGGCCCTGGGTTCTATAAGAAAGCAGGCTGAGCAAGCCATGGTGAACAAGCCAGTGAGCAGCACCCCTCCATGGCCACTACACCAGCTCCTGCCTCCAGGTTCCTGCCCTGCTTGAGTTGTTTTCCTGACCTCCTTTGATGATGAACATTTTTCTCATGGGCAGGCTTTTCTCACTAAATTACTTTGGTCACGCCATTTTATCAAGACTAAGGTAGCCCTGACTTAGACAACTAACTATATATGTTACCTGTTGTTAAGAGACAAACACGACGGTGTTCTGTTTGTAAGTTTTGTCTTATTAATTACAGGTGGCTGATATAGTCTAAAGCTAACATTCTGTGCCCCATTCATTGAATATTTTGGCTTGAAAATTGTAGAAGACTGAAAATTAAAGCACAAGTTAAATAGCATATTTTTAAAGGAGTTCAAACTTTTGTTAGATGTAAAATGACTCATAACACGGTATCTGAAATGCCCATGGTGTTGAAGAATAGCAAAGAAAGAGGCAGGTACTGCTGCACAGTAGCCTTTCTGAACAGCAGTACTGTTCATCCTAA
>LOEQ01002580.1:228451-241366 GCA_001685075.1 Bramus lutescens
AAAAAGAAACAGGTAGCAAAGAACACCACAGCCTGGGATGCGCAGCTCATTTCTGGCTTTCTTTTTCCTGCCACCCACTTTGAAAGAAACCACTCAAACCTGTCTTCCCATGCGTCTATAGTTGTCTGTGAACGCAGATATGCAGCTAGAACACATAAATCTGTCAGTTAATCCACATGTTCTTAACATTAAAGCTTAGTACTGGGTGCTGTGGTGGGGGTAGGTGTCTTTTCCCAAAAGAAACTTGGAGACATTATTTTCCATTGTTAAAAGTGTAAGAAAAAAAATAACAAAAACAATCCAAGGCCTCGGGCTATTTTTGCATGTGAAGGAAAATGGAATTTCATCAGGATTTGGGACCTCAGTAGCCTGCTTCAGAAGCAAGGCTCCATCCACCCTGTGATGGAACACCATTGTGTAGGACTAAGTCAATCTGGAAGTGATAGCTTTGGAATGCCAACTGGCTTTGCAGAGAGGCTCACCCTGGGCAGCCAGCACTTTCCTGGCACTCACAGTCCTGGAGGAGGGCATCCCAGGTGCCTATCTCTGGTGCTGGTGATGTCACCAATAGGCTGATCATTTCCAGTTCCGTAAGGAAAGAACAGGGATTCACCTTGACAGGAGGAAGAGTAAGACAGGCACAGAGAGTGATAGAAAGCTTCCCCAAGGCAGTTGTTTCAAAGTGAGTCACTCGCATTCATAGGAACAGATGAAGCGCACAGGAAGTGCTGCTCACACGTCTAGGGCCACAGGAGCCAAGCCAACCTGAATCCTGGTATTCAGGTCTTCCCCAAGCATGTGACAAAAGACCTTGCTATTGTTCCCTGCCTTTCTCCTTTTATAGTATCATTAATTCTGTGAGTACCTAAGCACTCACATGTGAAAACACTGTTCCGGGCTGCTGATAGGTAATGATAACCAGAAAAGAAATAGAAATCCTAAAGCCTTGAAGTTTGTGGGGAAAAGAGTAAAGAATGGAGAAAAGTGCCAACAAGAAGTAGAGCCCTATGCAGACAGGGGAGGTCTTGCTCAAGAAAGTGTCCTGTTGCCAGTCAGGGCTCTTGATGGTCCCCTATGAAATGTAATTCCAGTCTCGTGAGCAGATACAGTTGGCCTAGGGAAGGACCTAGGATTATCATTGTCTTCCAGGCTCCAAGTCACTGTCGCTGGTTGAAATAAATTAACAAAAGCCCTAGCAAACAAAACAACTCACGTTGGAGTAATCCACTAGGGATTCTCTACTGTAGCTTCCAAAGGATAGTCAACAGACCTCCAGCATTCCCAGGGCCTCTGTTTAGAATTCCCATTTTCAGTTCCCACTCCAGTGCTAAGGAACCAGAAGCCACACAGGAAAGGGAAGCCTGTCAGCCTTTTGTATGTTAAGGAACACTCAAGCTGACTCTGATGCCTACCAAACCTTACCTGCCCAATGCAGCAGCTGTTAGCCACATGGGCCACTGAGCATACTGTCTGTAGTTAGTCCAACTGAAGGTGCTGGGTTCATCACACACTCGACTATAAGGACTTGAGAAACACAATGTAGATCCATAGCTTATAGAAGCGAGGACCAAAGATAGATCTAGGAAAGTATTGGGTTAACTATGCTAATAAAATTATTTTCATCTGTTTGAATTTGTTTGCTTAAATGTGGCTGCTGAAAAATTTCAATTATACATGTGGTGAGTTTTCTATTTCTCTTCGGCAGTATGGCATTAAACTTTGAAAAACACTGCCATAGAGTAGTGGTTCTCAACTGGGGCATTGTGCTCCTGACCAAACATCTGGTAATCTTTGGTAATTTTTGGTTTTTCCAATATGGGCAAGGATCCCGAAGGCATCTAGTATGTACAAACTAGGGATACTTTAAACTTTCTGCAAAGCTCAGGAAAGCCCCTCATAGAAAAACTCAACACTATGAGGTTGGCAAATCTGCACTATTAACGTGATTCTGTTCCCTAGACTCACCTAGGAAGAGTTGAAAATACTGACTACCTTGGCCCGTCTCCAGATGAATTAAATCTCTAGTATTGAGGCCATGTACAGGAAGTTTATTTTGGTTTGGTTGGGTTTGGTTCATCCAGAACTCTAATGTGCAGGCAGGACAAGAAAGTCTGTCCTTTTAGAAAAAACAGAACCGACTCATTCATATAAGTTATGTGCTGTCTGTCAATACCCCTCACCCTCATGCTGACCTGCAAACATCCATTTCAAGCACGTCTCCAAGTGATGCTGGTGCCACTGGCCTGGAATCTTCGGTGGCATTTCCTACCATTCAACAGAATCCTACATATCCATCCTTCAGCGGGAGGGCACCCCACAGAACTGAGTGCTGCTCTCTGCCTGCAAGAGCATAGTTCCCTACCTCTTTTGCTAGAAGCCAGAGTGCAGTCAAAGTGTCTTCCGCAAATTAGCTGAGGCAGAAGTAACTCTTTCACTAGGGCAGGGGACATAAAGAAAGGGTTAAAGAGGTCAAATCCCCACGTAAATCTTTTCTGCCTATATTGCAGGTAGGAATCAAAACTTTTGGGCGTTGGGTTATCTTAAGTGAAACCTGTTTAATTTGACTCTTTAATTCCTTTCAAAATCCAATTTAGATCACTTCAAAATAAGCTTGTACAGATTATGAAACGTTTTACAATAAGGCACAGGTCTGCATTACACACACACGCACACACACACACACACACACACACACACACACACACATGCACACACACATACTCCTACTTACATTGCTGGCTATAGTCACATTGACCTGAACAGCCTTGGGACATTTGCTTTGAGACTCTTCATGAATTATCTGAGTGGATAACATCCCCATGTCCCCTGGTCTTTGTGCAGATGTCACCTTCCTTCTTATATGGTTCCACACTTTTCTTGTCCCTCTAGTCTTCATGCTACTGGTCTGTTTGATTGCTTGTCCTATCCATAGCTGATTCCTTATTTTAACAATATCATCAAACTTACGTTGTCCATTTTTTGCTTTGTTCACTGACATTTCTCAAATGTCTGAAAATGATGCCTGATCAATAGTAGATATATAATAAATATTTACTATTTGAATAAATCTTTCTTTAAATCTAGAGCTATTTAATTTCTCAAAGCTTTATTACTTCCATAAAAAAATCTAAATTAATTTTTGGAGTTCATATAGTTGCTGTGCTCTAAGAAAAATGGTTAGAAGGCTTATTTCATAAGCAATCCCCACACCAGTTAAAGGTTCAAACCCCTTTCTGAAACAGAAATGGTGTCACTCTGGCTACAAGAGGGTTAGTGAGGGACAATAACTCAAATGAAGGGTGGGGGTAGACTACTGAGTGTCTTATGGACCAGGACATGAACTTTGAATTTCCTGACTGGAGAGAATTTTCAATGGTTAAGATTACTTGTCCTTCTGCAGAGGACTTGGATTCAGTCCCCAGAACATACAGTAGTTGACAGCTGTCTGTCACTCTAGTCTCAGGAAATCGAAAACCCTCTCCTGGCCTCAGTGGGCACCAGGCATGCATGCAGTGTTCTTATGTACATGCACACAGAATACCCATACACATAAAAAAAATCTTTTTTTTTTTTAGAAAAAGTTTGAATCATGGTTCTGATAATTAGGAAGCAATTGGAGGCTTTAAGCAGTATGTTAGGCGAAGACGCTAAATTGAAGGTGCAGCAAAAAGTTCCAGGGTCTTCTTGGAGGATAAGATTGTCTCTTTTTTTGTAACTTGATGAACTAATTTTCCATGGCCTTCTGAAGATATGTAGAAAAGTAAGCTTGGATTTGTTGGGTAAAGAAAAGCATGACCTGGAGCTATAGGGTCACTGCTGGGGGCAGGGCGAGAAGCCATAACTCGGGCAGTAAGTACTTGCCTTGTAAAGCTTGAAGACTAGTTTGATCCTCAACACCACATAAAATAACACATGTGTGATGGCATGCTTGTCATCTCAGTACTAGAGGGATAAATAAGATCCCCAGGGCTCACCAGCCAGCCACCCTGTCCTATGTGATGGCTTCTAGGCCAGCAAAAGAACCGCCTCAAAATAAAAGGTGGGCTGTCCTCTGGCTTCCATGGTACACTCATTCCTGCACTCAAATATGTGCAGGAATACACACACACACACACACACACATCTCTCACACAAAACAGAGCTATAGGCTCGAATCATCTTCCCAGTACACAAATGCATCCTAGAGACCCACTCAACATGGGTCAACAGCAGCATGTCACCTGGAAACTTGTAGGAAATTCGCAGTCCTAGGGTGTTGCGGGAGCTCCTTCCGCTCCTTCAGCCAATAGCCGCTGAGATACCANCCCCTTTAATTCCCAACTGGTGTGGGATTGTTTATGACTTACGCCTTCACTAGGCCCCAACCCAGAGCTCACAAACTCAGATCTCAACCCTCACTCTTCCCCTGGGACTTGGCTGTACAAAGTTGACCCATCCCTTTGTGGCTCTATGAGGACCATAGTAGAGAGATATGGGGAAAAACTTTCCTCCCCTTGCCTGGTTGCTAACCTGTAGCCTGAAGCCTGGGAATCAGGAAACGTGGATTTCCTACTCAGAACAAGAAGCTGTCAAAATATCAGCAAGTCTGGGAGTTCAACATCAGAGCAAATCAGAAGGAAGACAGCAAAGAAAGTCATTCCCATCAATCTCGCTAGGAAGGCAGGATGGAAGGCACGGAGGACAAAAAAAAATAAATAAATAAGTAAGCCTGCTTCAGAAAACTCAAGGAACCATGCAGAAGGATGCTAGCGTCTGAATGTGCCCCCTTTATATTGACTTTTTCTCTGTGTAAATAACTGAATTGCTGTGTAACTAATCCCCTCATCTCCTCAAATCCTTTATTAAAATGGAGAATTCCCATGGTACCCTCTTCATTTCCTCAGCTGGAAGTTTCACGCTCACCTTTTAGTTTCCATATTTCTCCAATTCTAACATTTAGCTTTGCTTTTAGTCTTCCCATAGCTAAAATACCACAAAACCTATTTCACCTGTCTACCAATGCTATCTCTTGCTGGCATGCAATGTCCTTGAGGGAGGAGGCCTTAGGTTCAGGCTCTGCGCTAAACTAAGGATCTAGTCTAGAGCAATTCCTGCAACAACCTGGTGCGTGCACAACAAACACTAGCTAGCTAAAGGGAGAGTGAGCTCCTCAGGCAGGAGCAGTGGAGTTTGACAGGCCGGCTGCTGTTGATCAAGCAGAATTTTGATGTGAACCCTGGTTTGGATGATGACCATGTTCATGATCTTTCTCATTAGTAAATTTTTAAGTTTTTGTTTTCTCACAGGTGAGATCAGTCTCACAGCACCACAGGAAAATTAAATAATACCTGAACACTGCTCATTAGTTGCCCCTTTATTGCTGTTCATTCTCAGTTTTCACAGAATTCCATCACTGTCGGAAACACTGCTTCTTAGGCCTCTAGCAGCCATTGTCCATGATTTTCTGGTTGTGTCGAAGCCAATCGCTGACTGCAGGTTAAAGCCCATTGTTAACTGTGGCTTAAAGCCAATCACTAGTTGTCTGTTAAAGCTGATCACAAGCTACAGGTTAAAGTCGATCACCAGCTGCAGGTTCACCTTTGCTACACAAAGAGTTGGATTTATTTCACTACACAAGCAGATAATCTCTTTCCAAACTCGGTAATATGAAAAAACACATTTACCTCATCGCATGCTTGCGTTGGAAGCATCATGAGGGCAGGAGGTTGGGTCTTTATCTTAACAGGTAAGTAAGGAAATAAAGGTCTCAGGTTAAGATATTTTCAGAAAGTCCCATAGCTTGTTAGCGAGAGGAAAACCCGAAATGTGGGTTTCCAGATTCCCAGCATTCCTTCCACTCCATCTGGCATGAAAGCGGTTGTTGTAAAAAGTCCCCAACTTTTCACCCTGGCAGAGTTAGCACAACGTAGAAGATAACTGAGGTCAGATCTAAGATGTCCTGGATTCCTCTCTATCTTAGTAGCTACTAATAGAACATGCTCAGCATATTTATAACGCACAAGTAGTTGTTTGCCTGAGAATAAACCTTAGACAAGCCCTGCTTCTACACTAACAGGACATTCAATTCCTTCATAAACAATATAGAAGATTCTACACATGGGACGCTAAATCTCTCAGGTCGATGATGCCGGCTTTCTCAGCTTTCCTCATTTTGAATCTCTTCTACAGTCACTATCCGTTGCACATTTGGATTGATATTGCTCGGCAAACTCATTCCACTATTTTGGTTGAACTTTACCTTAAATATTGCTCAAGGGTATCAGAAATAGTAAAATCCATGGAATTATTTTAGTATCATTAGTAACAGCCCATGGATACAGTCTGAAAATTGGCCCAAGTGCTCATCTGCAGGTAATTATAAACTTGGCCCTTCTACCTGCAACAGCGAATGACCAGATGTCAGGTGCTGAAAGATGGGCCGAATAAATAGTCAAGAATGCAAGATGTAACAATCTGGTCTGTGATTAAGCCTCAAAAAAAATTGCTAAAAATAAAGTAAGGAAGCAAACAAAACAGTTGTTATGGAAACGTGTTTTGAATCATTCAAAGCAAATTAAAATCCCTCCTATTTGCCAAACCACTCAGGCTCTGCTACACACAGTACAAGCCCATGCATATCAACATCATAAAACAATAAAAGGAATGGAATGCCATGGTAGGCCTCCGTAAGAGCTAAACTCAGAGGAACAGGAAGGTGCTGATTGGAAGGTGATCCTGAATTTCTTTACCTAAAGAATCTAACCTCTTAACCCATCTTAAGTTCACTCATTTATTCAACAAGTATTTATTGAGTGTCTGCCAAGTAGACTTGGAAACCTCAGGAATTCAAAGAAGAGTGGCAGTTTTATGTATTGCCCAGCTTACAACTTGGAAAAGAAGCCTCAGCAAACTTTGTTTTGCAAACAATAAGCAGATATAAAAATGAAAATAAAAGCACTCATGCACATCAACACTCCGTCAATGTTGGGCTAAGGTTAAATGTGTATTGATACAGGGATGATTCAAAAGAACAAATATACAGGATATGTAAACATTATTCTAAAAAGACTAAATCTAAGTTTCAGGGCTTGAGAAGGAAATACAAGCAATAGCTTCGTTCTAGCTAAGCAAAACATGTATGACCAAGGGAAGGCGAGAGCCTGGCTAGCACTCGTGGTAAGTAGGTAGGATGAATGAATCGGTGGGAGTCTAATGTACAGAGTCTGACGTGGAGTCTAATGGACATTGGCACATCACTTCCATCAGCACAGGCAAGTCTCTGCTACACAGATGTGCGGACAGGGCAGAAATAAGACGCACGCGTTTTCGCCCCAATTCTTACCCAAAAGAAAATGCCCAGCAGGGATAGCACAAAAAGATGAAACAGATTAGAAAAGATATAACAAAATGCCAAATAATATGGAATTAAAAATAAGTTCCAGATCATTTCAGCCTCTAAGAAACAAACGAATAAATATTACTACCTGTTTAACTTTAGAAGATGAAGTACAGTGGAGCTGACCTTATTTGGCTACAAAAAAAAATAAGATGCTCTCTCTATAGCAATTGCTTTGAGCCCAAACTCTTTGATAGAGTCGTTCCCAACCTTATTGAGTATGGTCATAGCACAGTTAACTTTGTTAGTCTCCATTTCCACATCAGCAACAGCCTTTACCAAGTTCATTGTCATTCTTTTTAATTTCCTTCTTAACTATATGCAGGTATTGGATTTGGCTTACTGTTCAGTCACATTTGCCAAATGGTCTTCCGGAATTCTCCCCACACCCTCTGTCTCCTACCCTACCAACATTCCCACCGACAAGAGTTAGACCTCCGCCATGTTCAGCTCTCAGCCATTCATCTTTCCAGAGCTGCATTGTTTGTCTCTATCAAAGCCTCCATAATGGAAATTTCATCTCCAACATCACCTAACAGGGGACCAGAAGAATGTGTAGCCGTAGGACATGACCCAGTGCTGCCAGGATGAGGGCAAAGTGGAGCAACCAATGAGAAAAACAACCTTGAGAATCATGTGAAGGCTTCCTGAACAATGGACCCCACTGGCCATGGTTAATTGGGTTTCTCTCTACAAAGGCCAGTGGCAATAAACCGCTTGTGAATCCATACAGGAGAGATTATAATTAGTGTACAAAATTAGATCATTAAACTATAATGCTAAAGATAATAATTTTTCAAAAATCTCCAGAGGTTTTTTTCCAAATAAAGACAAAGCAATAATAAAAAGTAGAGATATCATTCTTGCCACCTCGATGTCTTTTACTTTATAGCAAAATTCTTAATCTATTCAGATTAGAACTGAGACATGATCTTGAGACCCTGTACCAAGTTTGGATAAAGACACTAGAGAAATTATTTTAGTGTGAGTTACAGATGTTTAGAATATATAATTTAAAACATCACAACCTGAGTCCTTCTCAATAAGCATTGGGTAGCATTATAAAACAGTGCTTTTTAAAAAGCCCTTCTCTTCAGTCCCTCCTGGGCTAAAGGAGCACTTGATGCTCTATAGCTCCTTCTTGTTTATTCTTCAAACCCCAACTTTTTAGTCCTAGGGATGCTAGAAACTGCTATTTTAAAAAACCTGGAAGAAAACCAATCTGAGGTCCATATTACACAAAGGAACATTTCCTCAGAGCAGACTGTAGCTGATATAACCATGTTTAGTCTTCAGGGAGCAAAGCTTGGTGCACTTTGCTCATCAACATGCAGCTAAGAAGGACGCAGGTTTCTTTCCAAGCACATGTTTCTCACCGTGTTGCTGGAATCACTATAATGAAAGGGTAGAAAGTCTCCCCAGCCCACTCACATCCTTAGACTTCTTTGGAGAAGACAAAACAAAGCAGAAGACAAATGGCATAAGCAATAATGGCTTGGTTCTTCCTGCTTATTAGGGTTTTTTCTGCATTGTTTGAAAATCTATTCAATCCCCTTGCTAGTAGCATCTCTTTCATTGTCTTAATCCAATGCCATGTCCTTTCCCAAACACTTGAGAAATTATCATTTTTCATTCAACATCATTTAATTTCCTGAACAAATACAATTTTAAAATATGAGAGGCTCAGGTACACATAAAGAGCTTGTTTTAATTTCCTGTTTGCCCTTGTAATTGTGGTTTTAGGAAAACTGATGAATATTTGAAATAGATTTTCTGTCCGTGTGGTCCTTCTCATCTTAAAGGAAAAGGCGACCATGCATTTTTAAAAACTGATGCCCACATATAATCTCTGGTTAAGCTGTTCTGTGTTTAAGTTATGTATATGTTTCAGGATGAGGAAGAAAATAAATACAGAATATCATAAGCATGACTTTTAATCTGTGTTTCCCTTTCTGGTACCTTGTAACATTTTCCTCTGTCAGCAAGTGGAGATTAGTCTCATGCTTTTATCGAAGTTTCATACTGCTTCATCGAATGCTTATACTGTAAATGACTTAAGCTCTTCCCTACTTACAGACATTCTTGTCAGCGACAGGCAGAGATAGCTCCAGGATTTATTATAAAGGATTCCATGGAAAATCCTTGCTTTACGTCTCTGTGTAGCAACGAACATGACTGCAGGAGAGAGGCTTGGAAGAGGGATTCTCAGCTCCGCTACCCTCACTTACAGCCTCTTCACATAGCATGCAAAGATCTGAGCAATCTTGGGTTGCTGCAATGCAAAGCATGAGGCTGCAAGTTTTCCTGTTCCTCACAAGCAGACACCGTGAACTGCTTCTCTTACATCCTTTTTAAAACAGGTTCTTAAACAAAAGCGAGAATGCGACAATTTGTTCAGAAGGTAACTCCAGGAATCACTGTAAACGAGGCAAGGACGTGAGTACGGACGAAAGAACATCAAGAAGGAGTGCCTTGAGTTGCCAGCTACCTCTGCTTAAAGAGCAGGCGCCTTCTGGGCTTGAGTGAAGCTCAAGGAGTTCCCAAAATACAGAATTTTAATGCTACAGCTGCAAGAGCTCCAAAGATATGAGGAAAGTTGGCCACTCTACTCTGCAAACAACTGCGACTCAATATTTTCTGAAGACCACCAGAGAGGCCATACACAATGCAATTTTGAGTTTCCCCAACAAAAGACAAGGAAATAGGATATTTATTCACTAACATTTTTCTGAATAAGATCACTCTGGGGCATTGTATTTCATTTCCTAGCTTATCTTGACAAGAATAGGTCATACTCTGGTATCTATGGTTAACTGTCTAGAAGAAAAACCAAGGAAGTTATTAGCATAACAAGGAACTTCCTGAAATCGGGCTCTAATGTCACCCAACGGGAGGTGATAGAGTATTAACCCAACCTAGAGCAGGACTGCTTTCCCCAGTTGGGTTAGCATACAATCCTGCATCAATGATGCTTTCACTAGCATTTCCTATTCATTAGGGAACACAGCCTTGTTTCATATTTGCATCCGTTCTTGCGATTCCAAATCTTTGAGTTTTTAAAGGCAGTTTTAGCGAAAGTCATACTGTAGACTGGGTTGCTGACATTTACAGTAGAATAAAAACGTGTTCAGTTTCAAAATATGTGTGCCTGAGACTAAGTATGAGGAGCGGAGTAAATACTTTCATGTGTCCTAAAGGTGAAAAGTGACGATGTGGTCATGACACTCCCAAGGTCAGAATCTGGGTCGCACTTCCCTACAATGAGAGGACAGAACTTGAGTGCACACACGGTACAGTTTTTAGGTTCTCACGGAATTGACTTGCAGCCACACCTCATCTGCGTCTCTCTGATCAGATTCCTTTCCTCCCACACTTCCTCCCTGGTGTGTTTTCAAATGACTCCTCGCTCTCTATAAGACTGCCCGCTGATGTGAGTGTCCTCTACAGCCTTGTACTACTGCAGTAACCACTGCTGTCTATTTCCTTCAAGACTCCAACGCTGTATTATAATTTTACCATAAGGAAATCAAGGATATTTAACAGAGCTTTCAAGGGGCATTATCACTGATACGTAGCACATTCAAATCCTTGTACGACTTCAAACGCATGATATTATGTAGCTCATAAGCAGCAGTATGAGAGGCTCACTAAACCATAAGGACATTTGGAAGTTATCTAAACATAAATTTAAACTTCAGGCTCTCTTGCTTCCTTGATAAAGCCTTCATCCATCTCTCTAAGCACCCGAGACCTGCTGCGGTTCCTCTTACCTTGTTCTGTGCGTTCCACTTCACTGTGTCTTATCACATTACAACTTTCGCTCAGGCTTCCTTCTCATTAGGATTCAAACTGACAGCATCAGGAAATAATGGCATGCTGATAGCTTTATTTCAGAGTGGGGAAGCACTCCATAAAGTTTATCCCTCGTGAATGAATTGGTTCATCTTGTTCTTCTCAAATTTCATCCTAGTTGTCCCTATTTTAAAGAGTAAAACACACACCCCCATTTT
This sequence comes from Bramus lutescens, assembly GCA_001685075.1. Taxonomy (NCBI): domain Eukaryota; kingdom Metazoa; phylum Chordata; class Mammalia; order Rodentia; family Cricetidae; genus Bramus; species Bramus lutescens. The sequence continues at coordinate 239,837 of LOEQ01002580.1, forward strand.
ATGAATTGTAAAAACCTGATGCTCAAAGCAGTAGATGAATTGCTTAGGTTACAAAAGCCATAACGAAGGGCAAACTCCTATGGAGCTTCTTTGGGTACTTTTCCTCCATTTGCATTTTCCATTTCCTCTTTCTCTCTCTTGCTTCTCTGAAAAGAGGAGGACACCTCGGGCATTCATCTCCCATCTACCCACCTGGTTTGACCCCTTGATAACTCAGCACTTTTTTCTACTGCTATTGCTGTACCCTTAAATCACTCTGTGGCAGAGAAGCTCTGATTGGCTTTTTCCTGAGATGCCATCACTGCATCCCCCCAACAGGTGTGCTGTGAATACCAGAAGCATGACAAGTCTCCTCCTGGTACTTGATGCCCCGCGGGCCATCTCTGAATACCTATTTTACTCTTTCTGTTTGAACTGTTGAACTACACAACCCAAACTGAAGTCTGTTGAACTCTTACATTTATATAATTCTTTGTCTTCCCCACCATATCTGATTGCTTATCATAATATGCACAGTAGACATTCAACAGTCTTTAGTGAGGATGATGATAACTTCATGTGCCTTTTCAACCTATGGTGTGGAAACTATAGATATGTGTTGTGCATTTATAATGTGTGTGCTCGCACATTTATAGCCTTAGGGTTCTTATTCTTGAGAATGAAATAGTTAAACTTAAGAGAATGGTAAATGATAATAGCATAAAGCAGACCAGATTTCACAACTGTGGCTTTCTTTAATAAGGTAGGGTTGATTCTTAGTTTTACTTTTGTTGATGAGATCAATTTAGCTAAAAATATGATGAGAAGAATTTATATTTTAAGAACTGATATTAGCCTGGTTTTCCTGACATAAAATTCTTTATTTAATGTGCTCCCTTACAGATGCTAAAGGACTGGAGCCTGAGATAAAATTCTGTATCATTTCAGCAGCTGCTAAAGCCTGAAGGCAACTTCTGTTGCAAGCTTGAGGCTCAAGGAAGGGCCAGACACTGGAAAACATTTTCATAGGTCGACGAGAAAGCAGCTCATAGTTTCACCTTGTCCCTGCTTTGGCATGATCTTCGAAGTTTCACGTTTACCTTAAGTTTCTCCTTAAAGAGACATGTTGAGTGAGGCCTTTATGGTGTACAATATAGGATATGTTTAAAAATGGAAAATAGAACATTCTGGGTGGAAGAAAAGTCTAGTTAAAAGTCTTTATTTAAAAAATCCTCAAGGTATTTGAAGATAAGCAATGATTTTCTGTTTCTTCCTGATTAAAACAGGTGTGAACTTCCTAGAACTGCTGGAAATCATATAGGAAAGGGAGAATTCATTTGAAAAAAAAAAGAATTCCTAACTAGACAAAAAAAATATACTAATGCCCAAGTGTAGAAAGAAAGACAAAGGCCGGGCTTTAGATTTTCTCTCTCTACACTAGTACACAAGCAGAAATTCACACTCCTCTATGTAGTGATGGGGGAGCGCAGGCCTGCTTTTCGTCCTGCCCGGCTCCCGCACGGCTAGCTTATACCCCAAAATAACAACACA
>LOEQ01002580.1:248517-264332 GCA_001685075.1 Bramus lutescens
CTCTCTCTCTCTCACACACACACACACACACACACACACACACACAGAGAGAGACTCAGAAATGTAACTCTGTGGCCAAGTGCATACTTAGCAGAACAGGGGAGATGGCCCACTTGGTAAAGTACCTGCCACAAGCATGAGGACATGAGAAACCACGTAAAACTCCAACAGAAGAGCCGTTTAGTGCTTCTGTAAGCCTCGTTCCTGAGATGGAGAGAAGGAGACCTTGGAAACAGGTAGATCCCTGGAGTTCTTGGCTTTTTACAGTAGATGCTATCATCAGAATCTACATTCTAACACTGAGATGTCTAAAAAGAAGCTACATGTGAATGTTAAAATCGTCTGGTAAGAGCTGATGACTCATCCCTCCTGTTCCTTTAAAATGTCGTATGGCTAACTGACACGCCCAGCTCGTGTAAAAGCATGGCCTCGCCACAAGTGTTGTGAAGTAAGTGGGTCATGTGTCATCTACACTAAGAATAGAAGGGTGACATCACCTATTTCTCGCTACCATCAGAAAGGAAGAATACAGTCATATTTGGAGAAGGAGTGCCAAGCATTTACTGTTGTTCATACTTGTTCTCTTCGCGGGGGACTTTTCTTATCGCTATTGTTTTAATGTGATAAAATTCACCCCCTCACACAAATTAAAAACAAAAATCTTCTAGGTCCACATTTCCCTATGTGGATATCCTTTTCCCAAACTATGAACAGATAAAGATCTGTAGGCCACACCCCAGGCCTTAAATGTTAGGGCCCAGACACATCTTCAGCAGCCTTCCCAGGCAACTCTCAAGTGGAGAGCCACCATTTTGGTGTTAATTTGTTAGAGCAGCCTATGACTACCTAGAATAGCAGGACAAGAAGGTACTTTATCCTCACTGTATAAAGGAAATTGAGGTCCACAGAGACTAACAGTCCTTTTAGGACCTACAACGGCATGAACAGAATTCACACTGGAATAGCCTCATGCCAGCTCTTCACTGGGCTATGTTTTGCCCCTTCCTGGGATCTTTTGCAAGTGGCAGTTTGTTATCTACTAGGTGTGTCACCTGCAAATTACTTTTGTCTTAATCCCCTCTGTGGGAACTAACTGAATGGTGTCCTTGCTCCATTGTAAGTCAGCTTACCAGCTGAGGTCCCCAGTCCTAGGCACGCCATCTGGTGAAGAAAGCTCTAAGACCCCAGAAATCCTCACCTTCGTTTCCACTGAAGGCCTTCCCAATGTCTGTCACTACCCACATAAAAAAGAGGACAGTGGGTCTATGGAAAGGGACACACACACACACACACACACACTATTCAGACTTACACATACAAAGGAAAAAAGCTTAAAACCCTAAACATCATGGAGTTTGACAGAGGAACCTGTTGACATTGAAATCCAAGATATATCTTATTTAAAAAGTAATATAAAAGCCATCAAGCAACCAAAAACCACATTTCTTCCTATATTTTACCTTACTAACTTGTCCGCAGACTGTCAGTGCTACAGTAGCAGACACAAGAAGCTCCCACGCACTGACATTACAGTTTGATGTGGGATTCCCCTCTGTATGTTATGAATATGTTTTGTTACCACTGGATAATAAAGAAGCTGCTTCAGCCTATGGTGGGGCAGAGTACAGTCAGACTGAAAGACTTATAGAGAGAGAGTCAGCAGAGTCAGGGAGACACCATGTAGCTGCCAAAGGAGAAAGGAGCCAGAACCTTCCCATTAATCTATAGTCTCAAGGAAATACGCAGATGACTAGAAATGGGTTAACTCAAGATATAAGAGCTAGCTAGAAATATGCCTGAGTCATTGGCTGATCAGTTGTTGTAATTAAAGCAGTTTTGTGTGACTTTTTGGGTATGGGCAGCCAGGAAACAAATGAGCAGCCTCCTGTAACAACAGCTTGTACTGTACATACAGACACTCTGCAGATGTTACGCAAACACCATCATTATTAATTTCAAATACACTGACCCTACAACCATTCTCTCTGTTTATTCAAGAAGAAATAAATAGCTTCCACCTGGAGGGCACCTGAACATGAGTGAGCACTCCCGCAAAGCATCTCACGCAGCACTCAGAACTGAGAAGTAGCTGTGACTGTCATTCTCCTGTTTCTCAGGACCATTTAACATGGAGTCGCTATGTGGAGACAGCAAGCACTAGAAATAAGAAAAGCTGATAAGACATTCATCTTAAATGAGACCTGTTCCAATTAAGTATACTTCCAGAAAGAGGAAGAAACAAAAAGATGTACCACAAAATGTTAGGAGTCTACATTTTGGAAAGAATGACTTGTTTATTTATTTTATCGTCATTTCTCTATGATGAATATTATCATTATAATCATGAAGAGAAATCCCTTTAAAGATAATGTTTTTAAATGACTTCTAAGGTACTAAGGCACCTAACTAATCAACAGTGAGAACGTGTTAGACCTCACCTGGTTCATTAGTGAGAAGGAAAGGTTCAGACCTTGGGCTACAAGGACTGATAATCCCATTTTACCACGGCTATCCCCAATTGCTTCTGGTGATATTTTCATTCACATGGAGATTTGGTTTAAAATAAAAATCTGGTATATTTAAGTTACAGACTTCAGAAGGAAAAATTTACCTTGTGAACCTGGACAGATGCCATCTCTGACATCTCCCAAGGCTGCTGGTGGGCCTCCCTCCTTCTCTTCTCCACCCACAGATCTCTGCAACAAAGGAAGTGTGGAGGTGGTATCCATGAACGTCTGGTCGGATACCCCCTGAAGAAGTGTTTCAGAAACAATAAAGCAATGCTCAAAATATTCATCACAGAATTACATTACATTACATTATATCTGCCCTATCACTCAATTCTGAAATATAGCTACTATACCATGAAAACTCTACCATCCAAGGCCTAAAGGAAACCCCAGGTGCTTTCTCTTGAACTAACTTACTTATTTGCAAAAGAAATAATTATAGAGCTCAGTATTTCAAAATCTCTCTCCAATACCCTCCAAGTCATAAAATTCACATATTAATATGTCCGGTAACTGATGCTCTATTCAGTTTTATGGCAAAAACCTTATGAAGCTTATCAGAATTATTTTGAATTTTCTAACTTTATGCATGTGTCCAAGGCCCTCTCTTCTAGTCACGTAGGAGATTGCCAGTACCACAATGACATTTGTGAGGCATTTGTATGCCATGTGGAGATGTACTGGCTGTGATTGGTGTAATAAAAAGCTAAACGGCCAATAGGTAGGCAGTGATGCACATGCAGGATTTCTGGAGAAAGGAGAAAAATATAGGCACACAGGAAGTCAATGAGACATGGAGAAAGTAAGACAAACAGAATTAAAGAAAGGTAAAAAGCCACATAGTAAAATACAGATGAATAGAAACAGGTTGATTTAAGTTGTAAGATCTAGTCAGCAACAAGCCTCAGCCGTAGGCTGAACTTCCGGAATTAATAAGTCTGTGTGTCTGGCTGATGGAACAGAAAAATACTTGTTACCAACAGCCTGGGTGACTTACTTACAAAAATCACTGGCAAACAGACTCGCTTACTGTTATAATTAGGTCTTGGGGATACAGAATCATTAACTTCTTAGTATAAACCTTATCATTGTTGACTTCAAGCCTAATAATTATTCAGCAGCAAATTTTCCTGCTTAATGTTTCTGATGTCTTTTGGGCCTTCCTATGCTTGATTCAGAATGGAATTCTAGGAGACCTGGTTCTAAGGAAAGACTGCCGCAAAGGCAGGGTGACAAACCTTTGGGGTTCTCTATTTTCCTGTAACCACAACCTTTTTTTTAAATAAAGTTTAGCTTCTGCTGTCAAAAAGTTAAAATTAGATGCTTCCCTCTCCTCGTAAGTACCCAGCCCAGACAGGTAATGAGAGCTGGGCCCCTTGGCCTATAGTGCACTCTTTGCTATCTTCCACCACCCACCCAGGAAATAAAGAGTGGTGAATGCAGAGACTCAGAGCTGCTCAATGTGCTTACCATAAATGATGGTTGCGACTTCAGCATCAACCTGGGCACTATGACACCACTTCTAAGACACAGGAGTGGAAAGAGGGTAAGAGCTGCAACATGGGGGAAAAATGGGGAGCAGCAAAATGCCCTCTCCCTTCACAGCGTGACAGGGCCAGTGACATCATGGTGTCTCAGCAGCCAAAGCTGCCTGCACCAGTCTGGCCCTGTCAACAGCCAATCAGGCAGTGGGATGGGCTCATGCCTCCCCACTCCTCCTCCCCATTAAACTATTGGCTACTGGTGAATTCTAGGGAAAGAGAGTCTCCATTTGCATACCCACTGGTGAGTCCACTGGGCTCCAATGGATAGTTCCAAACCCCAGGCCATGCAAACTTATTAAAATCCATGGGCAACAAAACAAAAGACATAAATGTAGGAAAGGGACCTGTAGGCAAGACAGGGTTAGCAGGGGTGTGGGGGACATAAGAAAGGAGGGGTTAGGGAAACAGGCATCACTACGTGCGCGTATGAAACTGTCAAAGAACAAATTATGTTCATTTTTTAATGAATAAAAAATTAAAAAGACAATATTTAGTCATAAAATCTCTTAGTTGGCTTTATTTGTAATTCTAGAGTCAAGCAAAACTCGGGTCTACAAAATAGAAAGGTTGCTCCAATGAGCTCAGCAGAGGGGTTGGCATCACAGACACAGAAGATCCAAAAACCAGAAACACATCACAGGAAGGCTGGTCACACAAGGTCGCCTTCCTCCGGAGGTGGAAACAGGGAAATAGAGAAATAGAAAATTAAGCCACTGGTTGAAACAAGGCTTACCTTTGTGAAAAGATAATTGTACCAAAGTTCAGCTGAACTGCCCTGTCTTGAAACTCAGGGTTTCTTTCTTAGTCTCCCAAATTATCAGAAAATGGATGGGGGGCAGTAGCTGTAAGGTGCTCGAGAATTCTGGTGAATGACTCCACTTACATTTATATCACCGAGCCACACATTTTCTGTTCATTTATATCACTGTATAAAATATGACTTTGCAGTGGAAAGCTACATCAGCTGAGGTCACGGTTCTCAGAGGACAAAGCCACACAACTGTCTGATAAAAGAGTGTGTGCTTTAGAACAAGCGCCACGGGGTGATTTCAGCACACCCCGTCACACCTCAGCATGGCTGCCTGTGGTCACTCAAATCCTTCTGCCATCACAAAAGACAGGAGAGGGGGTAAGGGGCAGAAGAAAAACGCGGAAGGAAGAGGAAATGAAAACGGGGAAGTTTTTAATTCATTGCCAAAAGGAAGTGTTCACTTAATATGCCCTAAAAGGATTAAGAGATTTATAAATGGCAAGGAGATGTGACTTCAAAGGCTCAGGATGGAGATAAGAAGATCTATCAAGAATCGAGTAAAAAAAAAGTTTTCATTGTTTCCATGAGGGTTATGTTCATGAAGACCCTTATCATGAAGGGATGCTGTATTTTGTCAAAGGCTTTTTCAGCATCTGATGAGATGATCATGTGGGTTTTATTTTTCAGTTTGTTTATAAGGTTGATTATATTGAGGGATATCTTCAGTATTATGGTTTGTCTTCATTCACTGGATTGTTTGAAACGTACATAGCATCGTACAGTATGAGGCTGTTGGCCAAGACTAATTCAGGAGGAACTTTATTGTGAAGTCGTTATTTAAATCACAGGCATCACTGAAGGCAAACACCCTAGTAAAATATGCATATATATAGTGGAAGAACAAATTTGAACAAAAAGAAAAGTTTATCAGCTAATTATAATTTCCCAGAGATGTGTGTTTATTAAAGTGCACGTTTTAAACATTATGATTTTAAAAAATAAAAATAAATCTTTTCATTCAACAAAAAGCCAAAGACCAACCATTCCCAAAGCTTGGGTACTCTTCTTCAATGCCAGGCTCCTAAACTAGTGAGACAGTTCCCTAATACTAATGTACTGTCCCTTCAGTAAGGAGTGCCACATCCCAAAATATTGTCCTCAGTACATGTTGAATAGCTAGCAGCGCTCATGGAATGCTCGTGATATAAGAAACGATGCTTCTGAATTATCTCATTTCATCCTCATTCAACCCTGTAAGAAAAGACTCATCCTGTGCCCTAATTAGCACTTGTTCAGTCACATGGTTCGCTAGCGATGGCAGAAATGAGTTTCAAGTGATTCAGCCACCCTTTAGGCCCTTTGTCTGACACACCACACATGGGAGAAATGATAAGGAGCCGAAAACCCAGCAGATTCCACTCTTGTGTGGAAGCAGGTATGTGACAATCAGACCAGGTAAGAAGTAGTTCATTGGCATTCTTCTTAAAAGATCGTTTCCTTTCCATATCAGCTAGAAGCTATTACATAGAGTACTCTATTGCATGGATGTCCCAATTGTTACTTTTCCAGGAAGTCCAGGTTTTTCTGCAAAGTGTCAGGAGTTCTCTTGACAACTGTTCAGAGAAAACAGTGGTTTTTATGCTGCCAATGACACATGATCAGTAAAATGTAAAGGAGATGGTGCTCCAGAGTGATCTTTGACACCTAGACATCAGCTGATACCCATTCCATGTTAGAATACTTCCAAGACTTCCCAGGAAGCGGAGGTCAAAGTCTCCACTAGGTAGTCCAACTTTCTTTTCCTCCTCCTCCTCCTCCTTCCCATCCCACCCCTTCTGCCCTTTTCTCCGCCTTTCCTACCTCCTTACCTCCCTCACATTCTCTTCAGGTCCTACTCGGGATGCCTCCTGAACACCACTCAGGTCTCTGTTCTATCAATTTCTCATACCTCTTTCCTTATTTAAACATATTTTATGATCGTCTATTTCCTTGTTTTCTCCTCTCCACAGTCTGTGAGGTCTAGCCCTGAATCTTGTTTACTTCAGTAGCCAACACATAATAAATAATGCTTGACAAAATAAATAAAATAAATATCTGTTTGACTAGTGTGACAGTCAAATTACTCAAGATGTAGAAATGTATAGGAAACTCCCCCAGCAGATCACTAAGAAACATAACTGTTTGCTTTCTTATCTCCTTGTCTGTGTCATAACTGAGGGCTGGGACACATTTTCATTCAATGCCTCAGGGCTAGAAAGTGGAAAATCAAACGCTTCCCTCTTGTTCTTGTTTATTTGACTCTATTCCTTTTCTTCTGGTGTCAGCACTTACAAGAAATGATTTTCTCCTACAAAGCAGCCAGAAGTTAATAATTTCAAGTTGCTGTCATTTTTTGCAGCCAATGCATTATTGATCTGATATGCTGTAAAACACTTGCTGTGCTCACCAAATGCACACACACACACACACACACACACGTTAAAAACCTGCTAAAAATACATACCAATGGCACCAAGATTAATCAGAATAGAACTCAAGAAAATGTATCACAGTTTCATTCGTTGTTTTACAACTGAAAAGGAAAGAATGCCTGTGATTGTACAACAGATAAGTGAAAATGTCAGTGCCACAGAGGAAAAACTATTAGCAAGCCACCCACATCTATCTCTAAATCTAGCATATTGAGAAACAGCCACAGATGCAATCAATAACTCATGTCTAGCTGGGTAGGTATAGGAAGGGTGCTAGCTGCAAGGAACTACACACCCAACCCCTAAACGTCCTAACAGTCACCCATAACTGCACAGATCAAACCCTGGTTCATCTCCAGGAAGCTAGGAAGTCCCATTAAAAGGCACCTGTGCAATTGTGGGGAATGGTAAAGAAGGGAGCTTACTTTGTCTTAGATTCTAGTTTCCCAAACGTCATTGATTTGTTTAAAAAAAAAAACTAGTGGATACACAGCACTTTAAAGACTTTTCTTTAACCACAGCCTTGTGTCAAGATTCTCTTAGAAACAAGGTCCACCTCCCATTACCCTGAGCTATTATTCTTCCTGTTACAGACAAAAGCCTAAAGGCGCAGGTAGGAAATGATTTGTCAGAAAACATCATCAGTTCCTGAAAGTAAGCAGACTCAAAGGGAAAAAAAAATTCTGGTGCTCGGTGATATGGTGATGTCAAAGTTCTGCTAAGAAAGGCCAGTAATGCAAACTTTGATCTTGGTCTTGAACCATTCCAGCTAACCCTGAGAAGCATGAGATGTTTCTTAACTGAGATTTTCATGTCTTGGCACAGGCCCTCCTTGACTGTGATGAGATGAAAACATCACTTTCCAGTTCCCAGTTGCCAGCCAAGAAAGCTCATCACTGTGAGAGCTGCTTGCTATTTCTCCCCATGTCGCCTTTTCCCTTTGTTTTGTGCTCCATGGCAATCCGAGTTTTCAGGATATTCCAAACTGACCCTGAGATGTTCATGCGCCTCCCAATGTCTACATTCAATGGTACTGGGAATATGGAGTTCGGCAAAAGGTTTGTTGGGGGTGTAGAAAAGTCTAAAGCATATTAATCATGCACTACCTGGGTTCTTTTTAGTGGATATTGTGGAGAGGATGGAAGGTTTGAGGACATGGTTCCTAGTTCCTCTTTCACAGCTTACCTACCAGGTTGTAATGAAGGAAGCTCCACACTCAGCTCTCTCACGCATGCTGCCTGACTAGCTGTGTTAGCACAAAGAACAAGTCAGGGGAAGCAGTGAAGTGAAAGTATCTTTGGTTTGCTGACATCTTCGCCTCTACAGTATCACACTCCGGCGCAAGCTCTTGTGAGTCAGACACAGCATCCTCTGGGCAGAAATCTAGTCTTAACTCCCAGAAGTCCTCCTAAATTTTAAACAAGTACAGAGTGATTTAGGTATAGAGCACTGAGTACCACATAGGAGGACATATGTCATTTTGATGTGCCGGTTGGGAAGGACCGCAGGCTGTGACTCTTCTGTGACTGCTTATGACTAACAGCAGGAACTTTCACTCCGTGTCTTCCGGATTTCTGAGACAGGTTTCACTCCTTCCAATTTTTCACAAGTATGATTTCAGCTTTGAGGCTGATCTGTGGCCCTGCGGGACAAGGAGTTGACTGAGTTTTAGCATTCCTTGGAACAAATATGGACAGAAATAACCTGACAGAATCTTCCTGTCCATCAAAGCTGTCTAACAATGGAGCATAGTTTTAGAAGCCAAGTGTTTTCCTGATCACTAGAGGTGTGCTGGCTTTTCTTCTGTTCTTTTATGTGTGTTTCTAGTCACATTCGCCCACACCCTTCTTTCCAACCGCTGACATTCTCCGCCTCATTTCCAAAATATATTCTGACTTCTCCGGAGGTAGTAAGGCTGCACAGGAACTTTTCTAGTACACTGAGTCACACAAAAGGAGAGAAGGAAAAAGGCACCCAGTACAGATTTGTAATCAGTAGTTATCTAAAACTCTACTTAGTAGCACCCTCAAAGTAATTGTTTATGGCACACATTTAGTTTTCCCTGTAAAGTAAACTTGCTTTTACTTCTACCTGAAAAGTAAGTCAGTTATATAGTCTGCCTGTCTGTCCTCTGTCTCTTTCTTCTCTCAACACCTCTCTCTCTCTCTCTCTCTCTCTCCCTCCCTCCCTCCCTCCCTCCCTCCTGCCTTCTCAACTGTGAATACCTTATAATTACCACTGTCATCAACCTTCAGGATCTGATGTGGGATTCACCTCTGCATGCTGTTTTATTACCATTGGTTAATAAATAATCTATTTGAGCCAATGGCTTAGCAGAATATAGCCAGGCTGGAATATATATATANNNNGAGAGAGAGAGAGAGAGAGAGAGAGAGAGAGTAGGTGGAGTCAAGGAGATGCCATGTAGCTGTCAAAGGATACAGACACCAGATCCTTATCAGTAAGCTCCAGCCTTGTGCAGATACAATGATTAGTAGAAATGTTGTAATTTAAGATGCAAGAGTTAGCTAGAAATATTCCTAAGCTATTGGCCAAACAGTGTTGTAATTAATAGAGTTTCTGTGTTGTCATTCACATCAGGGTGGCTGGAAAATGAAGGAGGAGTCTCTCTCTACACAGATCACTCTGACTGGACATGCTACTAGAATGTTTCCATGCTGACTTTTAGAAAGGTGATCCATGTCATCTTCTGAGGCCAGCTAATAGCATCCATATGACCATGATGTGCAAGGCTATCCTGCCCAAGGTACCATCAACTCTCAGCCTTACTTAAAAGGTGGAAGCAACTATCACAACTTGAATTCCATTCGTTTCACTCTGAGCATCCCAGAGTGGGCTCTGTCAACTTCAGCAGATTTCTTTGTGCAATCTGACCTTTGGCAATTGTCAAGGAAATAATTTATTAAACTCTAATGTAATAATATATTTTACAGTAAATTTAAGAAAAATGAGAACTTGCAATAAATTTAGAACTGCAGGCATTTTATATAAAATGCAACTGTCTTAATTAATAAATAATATAATAGATAGTATTCTCTTCTCTCCACAAAGCATATATCTCCAGACCCTTAGTGGAGGTTGGAAGCCATGGAGACTACCGTACTTCAAAATGCTAGCTCTTGTCCTGTACACACATACATGAATGAATACCTAGGATAAAATGTGGGACAATTCTGTATTTTGTCAATTCTGTTTTAAATAAATGCCAGTAGCCAGGCAGGAAGTATAGGTGGGACAACCAGACAGGAAGTAGAAGCAGGTCAATGAGAACAGGAGAATTCTGGGAAGGAGGAAGCCCATTCCTCCCCAGTCCTGTCCAGACATGGAAGAAGGAAGATGTGACCTACCCTGCTGGAAAATGTACCAAGCCATGTGGTACAGTTTTATAACTTATGTAGACATTCTGTGTGATTCTTTGGGACCTAACAACTGTAGGAACTGGGCAGGACAGAAACCCCAACAAACAGGCCCTCATATTACAATAAAATTTAATCTTTTATTACTTTTTATTCTTCCCACATATATTACATATGCAGTTTCCCTTCCCTGCTCTCTCCCAATTTCTCCTCCTCAATCTCTCTTCTCCCCCAGATCTAACCCACACTATCTACCCTCAGAAAAGAGTAGGCCTCCTAAGGCCATCAACCAAACATGGTATAATATGCTAGAATACCAGGCATATACCATTATATTAAGGCTGGATGAGATGACCTAATAGAAGGAAAAGGTTTCCACACACAGGCAAAAGATTCAGAGAGGGGCCCTGCTCCCACTATTAGGAGTTCCACAAGAACACCAAGCTACTCAGTCATAGCATATATGCCGAAGTCCTAGGTCAAACCCCTACAGGCTCCCTGATCTCTATAAGCCCCTATAAGTCCAGGTCAGTTGATTCTGTGGCTATGTTTTTGTGGCGTCTCTGTCCCCTAAGGATCCTCTGGTCTGTCCTCTGCATCTCCAAAAGACCACCTGAGTTCCCCGTAATGTTTGGCTGTGGGACTCTGCATCTGCTCTATCAGTTGCTAGATGAAGTCTCTCTGGTCTCTTTGATAAAGATTCTCCTAGGCTGCAGTCTCAGAACACTCGGAAGGCAGCACAAACTGAAGGTAGAAGGCTTTGTGTCTGGGTTGATGTTACAATCCCTCTACCGGAAGCTTGCCTGGTTACAGAAGATGGCCAGTTCAGGCTCCTTGTCCCCAGTTACTAGGGATCTTTGCTAGGCTTATCCTCATTGATTCCATGGAGTTTCCATTTCCATTCTGTCCCATCATATCCCCGAAATGACCCCCAATTACAGTTGTTTCTCCCAGTATTTTCTTCTTTCCCCCCTCCCCAACTTGATCCCTCCTGTTCCCAACCACACCCACCCACAGTCCACCCTCAAAATCAATACTATTTCCCTATCCTAGGGAGATCTTTGCATTCCCTGACCTCCTTGTTACCTGGCTTCTCTGGCTCTGGACTGCAGCATGATGATCTTTTACTTTATAACTATTATGCACTTGTAAGTGAATTCATACCATGTTTGTATTTCTGGGTCTAGGTTACCTCACTCAGAGTGATTTTTTTCAAGTTCCATCGATTTGCCTGCAAATTTCCTGATGTCATTGTTTTTAACAGCTGAGTAATATCAGCTGAGGAACATCTAAGTTGTTTCCAGGTTCTGGCTGTTATAGGTAAAGCTACTATGAGCATAGTTGAGCAAGTGTCCTTGTGGTATGGTAGAGCATCCTTTGGATATATGTCTGAATGGTAATGCCTACTCTTCAGGTAGATTTGATTCCCTATTTTCTGAGAAACTGCCATATTGGGTTCCAAAGTAGCTGTACAAGTTTATACTCCCACCAACAGTGGAAGAGTGTTCTCCTTGCCCCACGTCCTTGCCAGCATGAACCGTCACTTGTGTTTTTGATTTTAGCCATTCTGACAGATGTAAGATGGAATCTCAGAGTCCTTTCTATTTTGCATTTCCCTGCTGGCTAAGGATGTTGAATATTTATTAAGTACTTTTCAGACATTTGAGATTCTTTGGTTGAGAATACTCGGGATTCTTTAATTGGATTATTTGGTTCTCTAATGTCTAGTTACTTGAGTTCTTTATATATTTTGGATATTAGCCCTCTGCAAGATGCAGAATTGGTGAAAACCTTTTGCCATTCTGTGGGCTGCCTTTTTTTCTATTGTCCTTTGCCTTATAAGCTTTTCAGTTTCGTGAGGTCACATTTATTAATTGTTGATTTTAGTACCTGTGTTATTGGTGTGATAAAATTTAATAAGAGGTTATATGTGATATTAAGAGGCCAATAATAATTTCTAACAAAAGAGAAGCTCTTATTTCTATAGTGTTGAATGGTAAATATTTAGCTTTATGTTTTAAAAAGGCATATTTTATCCAAAATGAGATGTCATTTTTATTTATTTATTTGAAAAATTACTTTCATCATGCCTAAATGATTATTTGTTTGTTCTGTTAGGATTTTATTTTAACAGACCTTCATGTAGATCCAACTAATTATGTAGCCAAGAAGTCCCTTCCCATCCATATTTGAAAGCTCTGCTTCCTAGCTCAAGTAGTCTCTGAGCTTCTACAAAACCATCTTTCAGGTCTGCAAGCTGAATGAGGATGAGTTGAACTTCTTGAACTTCTGAGCTTCCTGCTTCCACCTCCCTAGGTCTAAGATTATAGGCACATGGCACCAGGTATGGCTCACATAAATGATATAAAAATACAAAGCATAGCTTTCATCTAGCTAAAGAAACTTTACGCGCAGGCAGTATAAAACCAGTACTAAAAAGTCAATAAATGTTCAAGGGCACTGACATTCTGAGAAACATTTAGACTCCTGAACCCTCCCAAATGGTTGCGAAACAACTGAGGAATCAAACAGGCCCCCTGGAAGGATTCGACTTATGGATCTGAACCTCCATGAGAAACATCAGAAAGTTCCTCTAGTAAAAGAGACATAGATGTTGGGGTCCAGCCCCAATACAAATCATTTCTCGAACCAGAGTGGAGGTGTGGGAAAAACTGAGACACAGTTCACAAGGCATAATCAGGAGGGAGTCTCAGGGTTCATTCGAATCCTGAAGATCTCTTGTGTTTATTATCCAAACAGCTTTTATATCAAAAGGTAAACTGAGGGAGAAGTTCATTAGTATTCTGTTTCCTGGGTAGTGGGAGAGAAGGAGTTAGGTCACATCTGCAACCATGGCTGCTCTGTCATGGTGACTGCATTAGCACCTCTTCCCCAGGCAACCTCCTAAATTACAATAGAAGAAGCATAGTGACATTAGCACTGGCCCTTTGTTTAGATGGCATCAGTTTGTCTCAAAAGACTAGGTGACCACCTTCTGCGTGGCAGGCATCAGCTGTGCCCTGAAATTCTGGCCGCCATACAATGTAGAAATATAGGCCTGTATAATACGGCCTCTATACTTAGGAAGTGAAAATCAGAAACTAAATCAGCCGGATGGGACCTTTGCACACTAAATTCACTTAGGAAAGGAAGAGCACTGATGCCCAAGGGCCTTTCCGGTACTCCACTGCTCTAAGGGACAGACTAGAAAAAGGGGGTTCTGGGGCTCCCTACAGCAATAGTCTACTAGTAGGACTAAGAGATTTGGAAAACAAACAAAATATAAGGCCTGGAAGGAGTTTCCCAGACAGCAAAATCTCCTCCGGAAGCTAAATGAGGGAAGAATTGCTTCTTTTAGTCTCTTATTCATACCTTGGGGTTTTCATGAAGCCGTTGTTCACGTTGAACTTTGGCTTATTCTACTCCTGTATACCAGACCCCAAATTCACCAGATTTTTTTCCTACACACACATGTATTCATGTATACCTATGATAAAGTTTACTTTATAAATTAGGCATACCTAATTAATGTTAGTACAAGTGGTTGCATGTAATAGCAGAGATCAGTAACAATAGTTTTTATCAAAATAGGACAAATATGACGCTATTCAGTAATGTTATCCAGTTTTAATTGCCAACTTCATTAATCTCATTCTTTAGTCCATTATTAAGTAAGAGTAACTTGAACACAAGCACTGTAGCATTCCCAATAGTTAACGTGGTGACAAAAAGGCAGGGAGCATTCATGGTGTGGATAAGGTGAACTAAGTGAGGATAACCTGGGAAGAATATGGTACTATTTTATGAGTAACATAAGAATTAAGTTTCTGTTTCTTCCTTGCTTAGTTCTGAGACTAAAAGACAAAAAATTCTTCTAGTCCATTTTTTTATATATAAAATAAGATAACAATGTTAGCTTGTATCATTTGCAAGATTTCTGTCCCTGCCATCTATGGTTCTATAAATACTTTCTGGTTGAGAAGGGAGAGGGAGAGGGAAGAAAATGTGGCTGACAGGTCAGGCAACAATAAGTGAATCTCCTTCCTTGGGAAACCCCATTCATTTTTATTGAGGAAAGCAACATCAACGTGTAAGTGTATATGGGTCACCATGTAAGATGGGGAAATTTGGCATAATCATAATTCTGAGGGGAGTTTTGTAGAAAGAAAGTCTTTGAAGACAGAGATGCTAACATTTGGCTTTGGACTTTATACAATATCCATTTCCATATGCTGGAACACGTATGTAAATCTAGAGACACAGCAGCCAACAGAGACCACAGAGTGGAAAACAAGAGATCAAAATCTCACAATAGTGAATAATAAAAATGTAAAAAAAATCACATAGGACCCTAAAAGCACTTATGAATTAGCCTCATGTGTCTCTCTGTGTGTGTACTAACACAAATTCCTACATAACTACTAATATAAACCTGATTCTAAATCACATAGAAACCTCACAGAGTAAGATTAAATCAGACTCACATAATTATTATCATTATATAGTATTTAAAATGAAATAGAGTTGTCTTTGTCCAAAATGATCTAGTGTAGCTAGATATTAAATAAGAAAATCCTAGATAAGGGTTTCCCACCATAACCATAAACAGATCCTACTGCAATGTAGAACATTTCAAGTCTTGTCTTTTGGAATGTGTTGAATGACTTTGTACCATTTAACACCACCCTTATCTCTTTTGACGACAATGTTTTGTGGAGGGGGGGTTAGTTAGTATTTTTTTAACCTGGATTATTACAACAGCCACAGTGTCTAGATCATTCTCTGGAGAGAAAAGAAGAACCTTTGCCCAGTGAGGCTAGTCATCAGGGCAGCAGTCCAGAGTCAGGACCAATCCTAGGACGATGACAATGTGGAGATGAGTTTGAACTTGCAATAGATAGGACCCCTCCCCTGTAGATACCCAGGCATCCAATTGTGAATTGCACCATTATTCAAAGCTATAAGGACTCTGGTTAATACAACAAGCTGAAATACTTTCCTAAAGTGGATAATGAGAAGGCAGGGTATGAAGAGATGTGTCGCCTGAATGTAGGGAAAGAACATTTGGGTGAGGAAGTGGGCAGCAAAAGGGGAAAGAGCAGATGTGCTAGAGAAGCCAGGGCATGAATTAGAAGAAAGCATGATGACATATGTATGAAAAC
>LOEQ01002580.1:373254-391044 GCA_001685075.1 Bramus lutescens
TCGATATACATAAATGTATTATAGTTGTATATAAATTTATGTACATAGGCCAAAACAGCTTCTTTAATAACTAATGGTAAATAAAACATATTCAAAGCATACAGAAGGGAATACATCAATTTGAGTTGTTTTGATTTTTTTCGTATTATTTTTACTGATTATTTGGGAATTCCCATCATGCACCCAGATCACACCCACCTCCCAGTCCTCCCAGGTTTGCCAACCACCCTTGAGAAACCCCCAAAAGGGAAAAAAGGACAGCCCCAACTTGTGTTGCCTATATACTCCCTAGAACACGCCCAAACTCCCAGTGGCCAGCACATAAAAGAAATTGCATCTTTCCCTACCTACACCCCCACCAGAAGCTCTCAGTTGTGAATAGCTACACTTCAGCATCCTTACCTCAGTTTTTAAAAGAATTCTTTAATGGTTTCTGTCTAGGCTGTTAACTGGGGAAATGAGGATTGTAAAGGCTGTTACTAAAGCTACATCCCAACTTTCTCAACTACAGTCATTGATGCCACTGCAAAAGTAGCTTCGTTTCCCTTTACAGTCAATGGGAGCACAGATCATGGACTTCCACATGGTCTCCTGAGTTAGCACATGCCATAGACCTCAGCATGGTCTCTGCTGGCAGAATAGACCACAGACATCAAGTGGGACCTCTGTCATAGTACAGGCCACAGACACCATCATAACTATCATGGCCCTTGGTGGCAGTACAGACCAAGGGCATTAATAAAGTTTCTGGGGCAACAGGGATCAAGGACACTAATATGATCCCTGGTAGCCACCCATGAACATCAACATGACCTCAGGTGGCAGTGGAGATCACCTACTTCAACATTGTTCCCGATAACAGTATGGCCCACAGACATCAACATAGTATCAGGTGACAACAGAGATCACAAATATCCAAATGGCCCTCAGTAGTAACACAGGCCACAAATATCAACACAGTTCTCTGCTGGGGTAGGACCATAGACCCAGACATGATGCGCAGATGCAGAAGTCTTTTCATTTCTTTGAATTAACATAAAAAGTTATTAGTAAGCCAGGCACTGCTGTGGGACTATGGTCTTGTACCCTTCACTTATATTGTTTTAATAAAATGCTGATTGGCCAGTAGCCAGGCAGGAAGTATAGGTGAGGTGACCAGTCAGGAAGTAGAGGCAGGGTGTTGAGAACAGGAGAATTCCCGGAAGAGAAAAGGCTCAGCCTGAAGTTGTCACCCAGACATAGGGGAAGCAAGATGAGAATGCTTCACTGATAAAAGATACCAAGCCACATGGCTAAACAGAGAAGAATTACAGGTTAATATGCAAGAGTTACTTAATAAGAAGTCCAAACAAATAGGCCAACCAGTTTATGATTAATGTAGACCTCTGTGTGTTTCTTTGAGACTGAATGGCTGTGGGACTGGGTGGGACAGAAACCTCTGTCAATAAGGCATGGTTGCCCAGACCTTTAATACAAGCACTAAGGAGAAAGAGGCAGGTGGACCTCCAAGAGTTGAAGGACAGCCTGGTCCACAAAGCAAGTTTCAGGACAGCCAAGGCTGATACAAAAAGAAACCCTTCCTCAATATATAAATAAATAAATAAAAGTTACTAATTTTATTATGACATTTTTAAACATAGACACTGCTTTACTTTGCTTTTACCATACCTATTGTTCATTGCCCTTTCCTATCCTATCTGTGTTGGGGGAGGGGGCTGCTGGTTGTGTCGCCCTCCCAGACACAAAATAATTATACAGAAACTGTATTAATTAAATCATTGTTTGACCCATTAGCTCTATCTTCTTATTGGCTAACTCTTATATCAATTTAACCCATTTCTATTAATCTGTGTATCACCACTTGGCAGTGGCTTACTGGCAAAGTTTTGGCATGTCTGATTCTGGCAGCAGCTCCATGGTATCTCTTTCTCCACCCTCCTTCTCCCAGCATTCAGTCCAGTTTTCCCCACCCACCTAAGTTCTGCCCTATCAACAGGTTAAGGCAGTTTCTTTATTCATTAACCAATAAAAGCAACACACAGACAGAAGGACCTCCTACACCATATCTGCCCTTTTTGGGGCACCCCATGTCAACCAAATAGTCCTCCTTTATTATCCTTCAATAATATGTATTGCTACATGTATCCATTACTCATACATTTTTCTCTACTACCCTCCCTCAAGATCTCTTCTTCCACTCATATTGACCTGTTGGTATTTTTATGAAACACACACGCTTCACCATCATCACCTGCTGTGGGATAATATTTTTGTAACTGTGAAGATAAGCCACTCTGATTGGTATAATAAAAAACTAAATGGCCAATAGCAAGGCAGGATTTTCAGGGCAGAGAGAACACTGGGAAGAAGGCACAGACTCCAGCCACACAGAGAGGAAGCATGACATGTAGGAGATAACAAGCCATGAGCCATGCAGCAGCACCTAAAGTAATAGAAATGGGTTAAGTTATAAGAGCTAGTTAAAAACAAGTCTAAGCTACCAACTGAACTTTCATAATTAATAATAAATCTCTGTTGTGATTTGGGAGCTGACAGATAGGACAGAGAAAGACTTGCTACAATCACCATAACCCCAATGAAGTAGAGCGTGTGGTATTTGTCTAAGATTAACTTATTTTTCCTTTACATAATCTCCAAGAGCATCCATTGCCCTATAAATATTATCATTTTATTTTTCTAAAGTCTTCATTGTTTATGTATGCACATTTTCTTTATCTACTCATTTGTTAAAGAACAATGAACCTGGCTATTATGGGCAGTGCAATAATAAACATGTTGTCCTAATTTATAATTCTCCAGGTATATACCCAGAAATTGTGTAACTAGGTTGCACTAGTTTTATTTTTAGCTTTTTGAGGAACCTCTGTAGTGGTTGCCCCAGTTTAAATTCCTCTTCCCTCCTTCCCCACATCCTCATCAGCATTTATGTTAGTTAGTTTTCTTTGTGTTAGCCATTCTGAGTCAGTTCAGATGGGATTATAAAGAAGTCTAAATTTGTATCTTATAATATGTAAACACAGTCCACTCTTTTTAAAAACCTACTAGCCATAGGAATGGATATCTCCATTTTAGAACTGTTTATTCAGATCCCTAGCCCATTTGTGGATTGGATGATTTGTCATCTTGAGTCTAATGTTTGGAGGTTTTATATATTCTACATATAATCCTCAGTGTGATGTACAGTTGGCAAAGTTTTTTGTCTCATTCTATGAGTTGTCTCTTTACTCTTCTGTTTCTTCTGCTGAAATGTTCTGTAGTTACTTTTTCATCTTTTGGGATTATTTCCTGTGGTTTTGGAATCCTTTGGAGAAAGGGCTTATTTATGCCAGATCTTGAAGGAAGTGCTTTATGATATTTTAGTCTAGCTGTTTCAAGGTCTTGCCTTATGTATCTCACTCATTTTCACTGATTTTTGTTCAGGGTGAGAGATGTGGACCTGGTGTCACCCATTTGCATGTAGCTGTCCAGTTCTCTCAGTATCATTTCTTGAAGATGCCATCTTTTCCCAATGTATGCATGTTTTTGACGTTTGTCAAAAATGATTAGGTTGTGGAAATGGAGGGGGTGGGGGAGGGGGAGGGAATNATAATAATAATAATAATAATAATAATAATAATAAAATGATTAGGCTGTAGCTCTGTAAGTTATTCTATCCCATTGGCCTTCATGGCTGTTCTGTGAAGGTCCAATAGTGTGATTGATCAACAAATTTCCATAGTATAGTTCAAAATCAGGTATTAGGAGGCCTTCAGCGTTCCTCTTTTGCTTTAGGTAGTTGTGGTCATTTATACCTCCATAAGAATATTCATATAGCTTATTCAAGTCCTGTGAAGAATATAATTGAGATTTCAATGAGGATTGTGTTGCCCATAGACCAATTTCAGTCATTCAGCCATGTACAACACTAATTTTGCCAATCCATAAATCTGGTCTTCCTACCTGGTAGTGTCTTAATTTCTGTCCTCTATTTCTTAACATTTTTGATGTAGCGGTAATTTTACCTTTTTCATTTATTTTATTCTGTGGATTTTGTTTATTAACTTGTTTGTGCTTGTTTCTTCTTTGTTGTTTAGATTGTGAATGGGATTTTTTTTCCTGACTTCTTTCTCAGAAAGTTCTTTGTTGGTACATGGAAAGTTACCTGGTTTCTGCTGTTAACTTGTATCATGTTACTTTGTTGAATATATGCAAAGAAGTATAAGAGCTTTCTATTTCTGTCTTTAAATCTTTTAATTATAGGATCCTGTCTTATGAAAAGAGGAATAATTTTATTCCTTTGCTCATTATCCTAGTCAAAACTTTATGATAAACACTATGTTTAATAAAAGCAGAGGGAATAGTCTCCCTCATCTTGTTCCTGATTTTTGAGAAACCACTTTCAATTATCCCCAGTAGTAACACTGGGTAATATATAATATAGATTAGTTATACAGAGGCCTTATTTTTCTGTTTTGAGGCTCTATTCATGACCAATAAACAGGTTAAAATGCCTTTCCTTGGGTGTTAAAATACAGCAAAATATTCCATACATTACAATACTAAGCGGCAGGCGTATGTGTGCAATGTGACATCCTAGAAAATGCCAGATACAACTGAAATCTACATTTTAAGAAATTCAAGACATGAACTGAAATCTTAGTGTTTGGGGGAGTCAACTGTAAAATCATCTGAGGAAACTAAGTGATGATCAAAAATCTTCCTCACAGAACCATTGATTCTTACATTAAAACAGGGGTACTCTGGCTCATGTATGGGCACAGAAATGGGTACACCATCTAAAGCAATCTAGGATCCCTACCACTTAGAATTCATAAGCCCTGAAAAAAACAACAGCTCACAATCTTTTCTGGACATCTGCCTGTATGCATACCTCACAATACTATAGAATTATTACAGAAAGGGTAGCCCTTATTATTTTAAGATATGTACCTCCCCTTCCTAGTTTATTCAGGGTTTTTATCATGAGTTGGGGGTTGAATTTTTGCCTAGGGCCTTTTCACAGTCGGTTACTATAATCATGTGATTTCTATCCTTAAATATACTTGTAGTAATGTGTTTTAATTACAAGTTTGAATACATAGAATTATTTTTACCTCCCAGGAATAAAATAAATGTAGTCATTGGACATAATCTTTTTTTCTGTTGTTTTCTTTTATTGAAAACTCAGTTCTTTTCTCAAACAATATATCCTGACTATACTTTCACCTCCCTCTACTGCTCCTCCCTTCTCACCACCTCCTCTCCCTCAAGATCCACTCCCTTTCTGTCTCTCTTTAAACAAGAACAAACTCCCAAGAGATAAGAGCCAAACATGAAAAAATAAAATATAAATAACATAAAGGGAAAAGTATCATATTGAAGTTGGACACCAGGTCAGATAGATTCCCAAGAGCAGGCACAAGAGTCCTAGACTCCCTAGTTCTCATAGTCAGGAGTCCCATAAAAATACTAATCTAGCCTGGGGGTGGTGCCACACACCTTTAGTCCCAGCACTCTGGAGGCAGAGGCATGTAGTTCTCCGAGTTTGAGGCCAGCCTGTTCTACAGATCAAGTTCCAGGACAGCCAGGACTACACAGAGAAGCCCTGATTTGAAAAAAAAAACATGCACAAAAAAAGAAACAAGTTTACTAATCTAATAACTTAATATATATGCAGAGGACCTGGTATAGATCCATGTAGGCTCTGGGCTTATGGCTTCCGTCTCTGTGAGATCATATGCATCAGCTTAGCTGATTCAGAGGGCCTTGCTCTCCTGATGTCCTTCATCCCCTCTGACTCTTACAATCTTTCCACCTCCTCTTTGGTGGGATTCCATTAGCTCTGAGGGGAAGGAATTGATGGAGCCCTCACATTTAGACTCTCCGTTTAACATGTGGCTGGGGATCCTAAATCTGTTTCCA
Organism: Bramus lutescens; assembly: GCA_001685075.1. NCBI lineage: Eukaryota > Metazoa > Chordata > Mammalia > Rodentia > Cricetidae > Bramus > Bramus lutescens. Next base: position 379,177 of record LOEQ01002580.1, read on the forward strand.
TTTGTGCCAGAGGAAGCCTCTCTGATAATGACTGGGTAAGTCACCAATCTATGAGCACAGAGGAATGACATTAAGGACATTATCTTAATGTTCTCTTGAATTCAGCTTACAAATATTTTATTTGGAAATTTTGGATCTATATTTATCAGGGATATCTGTTTATTGCTTTTGTTTTTGTGTCCTTATCTGATTTTCTTAGCAATGCTGGCTTCATATAATAAATTTAGTAATGTTCCTTTCCCTTCTATTTTATTGGGTATTTTGAGGAACATTGATATTATCTTTTTAAAAAAAATGTGGTTGAATTTGGCTGTGAATCCATCTAGTTCTGGGCTTTGCTTTGTTGGGAAACTATTACTACTTCAATTTTGCTGTGCATTATGAATCTACATTCTTTATAGCATCCTTATAGCATCCTAGTTTAATTTGGGGTAATATGTCTATTTAGGAGCTTATCCATTTCTTCTAGGTTTTCAAAAATTTTGCAATATAGGTGTTCAAAGTCTTCTCTAATGACCACCTGGAGCTCCTTGGAATCTATGTCTTCCCCTTCATCTCTAATTTTAATAATCTGAGTCTTCGTTCTTTTTCTTTAGTTAGATGTACTCAGAGCTTGTCAGTTTTATTTGATGTTTTCAAAGAATCAACATCTTGTCTGATTGGTATGAATTGCTCTCTCACTCTCCATTGTATTAAATACTGCCTTGGCCTTTGCTTTGTTTCCTTCTTTGTGGTGCTGCCCATTGATTCTACCTTTCTTTCAGCTATTTGCTCTGTTTGTATACTTCTGAGTAGTTTATATCTCCTAACAAGTCAGAGCTACACTCATAAAGTCTCACCAACATGTCCGCTGAAACATGAGCTGAACAAAGACAACAACAATGGACATGCCATTGCGGATGGAGGAAACTCAAGAGGACTCAACAATACACAAAGAACTACAGGCAGCTAAGGAATCTTGAGAGCAGGAGAAATAGTCTTCTCCAAGGAAGAGCACACCAATTGGTTATCCAATACCAAATGCTCAGCCCTGAAAACACGGGCACAATTAACATTGTACGGACTAAGCAGTTTATATTTAGGAATATATATGCAAATACCAAGACATACATACATGCAACAACAGTTAATGAAGAAAGAGGCCAAAAAATTTGAAAGAGAATAAAAAGGGGTATATTGAAGGTTTTGAAAGGAGGAAAGGGAAGAAGAAATGGTATGCTTACTTTAGAATAACAAAACTAAAGGAAATATTTTAAAATACCCCTAAAAATGAAAAAAAAAGAACAATGTTTCTCCATTCGTTTTTCCACAAGACACACAATTTACTTTGGGTTGCAGGTGGCTGAAGGTTAGCAAATATCCACTCAACTTAATTCACACCACATGAAAAGCTCCATGTTCAACACTGGTAATCACATTCTAAAAGGAAGATTTACTAGGCTAATACTCAGCAAGTAAACACCAGCCAGCCAAGACCAGCAACTGGAGTTATTGAAAGATACAGGAAGGTCTCCATTCCATTTGGTTACTACGTGTGCCTGGTGGGATGTTGATACTTTCAGAAATTGGAAGACCAAAAGAACTACTAATCAGGGTAGTAATTGCCTGGAAATTGCATTAGAGGAAGAACTACTAAATCTACAAAGACTCTTCAGCCTTGAAAAAAGACGTAGAATGAGCTAGAGCCAGGGAGAATATGAGCTCTGCCTTCCAATATATAAAGGGACTTCGTGGGACTATGAAATTAGATTTATTCCACATAGCTCCAACAGGAAGAATGACGCACAATGATGGGAAGTTACAATGAGGCTGACGTCAGTTTCACACAAAGAAGAACTCTGGAATCCTGGTACTGCCCAACAATGGAAATGGCTCCGTGAAACAGTGAGCATCCATTACTGGGCAGGAAAAAGCTATAATAATTCTAATAAGGATGCTGCAGCTGTGTGTAGCTCTGCTCTGGACGGCGATTCAAGACATAAGTAGTCTCGAAACCTGAATGTTCCTCTAAGATGTTGATGTAAGGTTTTTGAAATAGACTTTAGTTTTATAGATTAGTATTAGGGTCACTGCAAATTTGAACGAGAAAGAGTTTGCACATTCCTCTTGCTCTATACATACAGACACAACCTTCTTTATTGTAAATATTTACACCAGAGTGGATTGTTCCTAATACATTTGTTATGATGGAACAGACACTGACACATCATTGTCCCATGGAGTCCATAGTTTAGACTAGCATTCACACTCGGTGTTGCAAGCCCACAGACTTTTATAAGAACAAAATGATGTAATAATCCATATTCAAACTTTTCAGTAGTACTTTTTACTTAAAAAATCTTTTATTTAAACTTCAAAATAACTAAAGTTCACCGATATTCCAAATGCAGTATTTCAAACTTCATTACATGTGATATGGAAAAACTACTAGCTCTACTGGACAACATTTCCCAAGAACAGTCTTGTTCTTCAATAAAAAAAGTCTGAAAATTCTGTTTTAACTGGTTCTTAAAAGTGGGGTTATTTTTGAAGAAGGGAGTGGAGCAGAGAAAAATATACAACAATAAAAACAATAAAAAGTGGGATGATTTTTATCAAACTTATTGCTATAAGTTTGAATTAGATTAAGTTGTTAGCTTTCTAAAATGAATTGCACTATATTAATATCAATATACTTCTTTATACTACAACACCTAATATTGAACAAATTATATACAATAATCAAAGTTTTATGATTTAATTATTCATATATAATGTTTTTAATTGTTTGTTCATTTTTATTATTTGATCTGGGACATTACTTAGATTTGTAAAGTATTTTTCAGCATAAGCATCTTGCTCTTCTCATATATAAGCAACTGATTAACCCCTTTACAGGGGAATTACCTGTATAGGGATTCTCTCAAATGTGAAATCACTAGTCTTGACTGAAGATTGAGATCTCATTAAAGACCTGGTCCCATTCTTTACATGCTAATTTCTAGCTATATGCTAAAAATTTATCTTTATATGCACAGGTTAGTGCAGCTCTCACTTCTCATCAAAGAAGTTTCTTTCTGCTGCAGAGCTACTTCAGAGACGCGCAACTGATTAAAATGCAGAGATTAAAGAATGTTGGATGTCCAGCCACGACTGATAAATCTACAATACAACCCCTACACATAAGACTCAGGGAACATCATGAAAGAAGTGGCAGAAGCATTGTCAGAGTCAGAGGGCCAGGATGCGTGCTGCTACATCGTCTTCCAAATGTGATAAGGAAGGTGTCCCGTGAACTCTCAACAATGCTAAAACTTATACGAAAGCACAAAATATCCCAAATAGTCAAAGTAATCCTTAATAAAAAAGGATAATTCTGGATGAATCACAATACTCCAAATCAAATTATATTACAGATCTATGATGACAAAAACATATATGTAAGCCAGTGGAGTAGGATGGAGGAAAAATAGATCCACAAAGTTACAGAAACTTAAATATGCACCAAGTCATCAAAAGGGCACATTGAAGAAAGGCAGCCTCTTTAGCAAATGGTGTGGTGAAAGTGGATTTCCACATGTAGAAGAATGAAACGGGATTCCTATCTCTCATCCTACACACATATCAACTCAAATGGGTTAAAGACTTTGAAAATGCTAGAGGGAAAACACTTCAACGTATAAGAATAGGCAAGAACTTACTGAGAATGACTCAAATGGCAAGGGAACAATCCCAGGAATTGACAAATGGTGCTACACAAAACCACAAAGCTTTTGCACAGCAGAAGAAGACAAATGGCGGATGCTGGCAAAGGCGTGGAGAAAGAGGAGCCTTTATTCACCTTTGGTGGGAGTGCACGCTGGTGCCGCCATTACAGAAGTCATTACAGACATGCTCAAAAGACTAAAGCTAGAGCTGCTGTGTGACCTAATTATGCTGCTTGCGTGCTCCACATCAAGATACCACACACATGGTTGAACACTAGGCTTATAGCTGCATTACTCACAATAGCCAAATAAAATGATAGCCCACATAGATGTCCATCAACAGATGAATGAAAAAAATGGTATATACAAAGAGTGGGATTTTAATTTGCAGAAAAGTAGATGCAGTAGGAAATCATTCTCTTAAGTGAGATAAGCCAGAATTAGAAAACTAAAAACTTCATTTTCTCACTTGTATGTATAACTGTAGTGGTTAATTGTGATATCAACTTGACTACATCTGGAATTGACTAAAACCCAAGAAGCAAGGCCTGTGAAAGATTTTCTTGATTGGATTACTTAATATGAGACTATGTACTTTAGTCTGGGCTGTGCCTTCTGGTGGCAGACCACATAAATTGGCACAGAAGAAGGACGCTTTTGATTTTTACCTGCTTGCCTTCACTGGCACTGACAAGTTCATCTACCCTGATGCTGAGGCCTTCCTTAGCTAGTGTGAGAACATACTTCTAACATAGGCAGGGGACCAGCAGCCCTCCAGGAAGCCTCCATAACCAGATTAGTACTCCTGAGATATCCAGTCTCATGAACTGAAAGACTACTGAATTCTTGTTTTACGGCATGTTACAGACATTGTTGGGCCACATGGACCATAGCCTATATACTATTCTAATAAATGATATACATATATGTATATATAATTTATATATGAATATATATTCACACATATATTTATTTTATCAGTTCCATTGCTTTACAAAACTTTGGTTGATACAATAACCTATTTTTAAAAGTTTGTGTGTGCACATGTGCATGTATGTGTATTCGTGTGTGTGTGGTGTGTGTGGTATATATGTTTGTGTGGTGTATGTGGGTGTGTGTGTGTGTGTATGCGTGTGTGTGGCATGTGGGTTGTGGGGAGTGAGTAGTAGGTCATGAAACTAGAAAGGGAGTTTTGAGGGGAAGAAGAGACCTTAGCCGAGATGGTTAGTAGCAAAGGTAATGAAGCCCGTGCAATAAGAGAACAGTGGACTAACGGAGGTAAGAGTGGAAACCAAAATAGAACAGTGAGACACAATAAAGGAAAAGACAGTGGAAGGGAGGACAAGTGAGGACAAACTTGACACACTTGCATGAAGCTGCCATGATGACCCCATTTCTTTGTATGCAAACCTAAAACTTCAATCTTTAAAAAGACTCTAAAAAGTTTTAAGAATGACACTCCTATATTCTCTGTATTTGAAAGGGTTCTGTCTAGTATGATCTTGCTGGTGTTAAGTAAGTATTTGTTGTATGAATTTTTGTGGGGCGGGATGTGCAGGCAGATGCCAGTGAAGACCCAAAGTTGACATCAAGTGTTTTTCTTATTGTTCTTTATTTTTATCTCTTGTGGAGCAGTCTCTTACTAAACTGAGACCTTGTCGATCCTGGCTAGTCTAGCTAGCATTGCCCTGAGAGTCTATCCCTTCCTCTCAATCGCTGGAATTACAGATGATGAACATTCAGAATGAGAGAAAGAGATTCAACCACATCTGGGCTTATCACTATGGATTCCAGATAAGAGAGAATTTATTTCTATATTGGAAGTGGTCTTTGCATGAGCCACAAAAACAAACAAACAGAAAACGACAATCAACTTCCTAAGGTTGTTAATATTGTCTATCCCTAATGGATACAGAGCATGTAAGTCACACAGTGTGTGGAAGTCAGAGGACAACTTTGTGGATTTAGCTGTCCCCAATCACCTTAATGCGGTTTACCAAGGCTGAACTCAGGTTACCAGGTGTAATGCCTGGTTTTGTGTATCATTTTGCACACGAGCTGGAGTCATCAGAGGAAGAAGCCTCAGTTGAGGAAATGCCTCAATGGGATCCACCTGTAAGGCATTTTCTCATTTAGCAATCAATGGGGGAGGGCCCAGCCAATGGTGGGTGATGCCATCCCTGAGCTATTGGTTCTGGGTTCTATAAGGTGAGTTGAACAAGCCATCGGAAGCAAGCCAGTAAACAGTGCCTCTCCACTGCCTCTGCATCAGCTCCTGCTTTGGGGATCCTGCCCTGTTTAAGTTCCTGTCCTGACTTCCTTCAGTTATGAGCAGCAATGCTTACGTGTAAGCTTAATAAATCCTTTCCTCTCCTAATTGCTTTATGGCCATGGTATTTCACTGCAGCAACAGAATCCCTAACTAAGACTCCAGTGCCTTTATCCACTGAGCCATCCCACCAGTTCCCCCAGAGTTGTCTTCTAGCATTAATTTTAATTAATTAATTTTAGCATCACATGATAATATGAGCAAGTCAATGATAATATTTGGGTTTTTTTACTTGGAAAATGTAAGTTTCTTTCATTTATCCACATGTTTTTCACATCTTTTCAGTCATTTGGGACCCATTATATTGAGGTAAATATCAGGGACTCCCTTTTCTCTAAAGACATGATGATTTATGTTATGGGGATGTACCACATTTTGTTCATCCATCTACACCTTCTGTCTTGGTTCCATATTTAGCTATCCTGAATAATGCTGGGAAGATCATAGGAGTGCTGAACTCTCATTTTAACCAACAGAATGCATAGTCACACATTAGGGGAGAGTAACTCAAAACTCTTGATTAAAATGCTTCAAATTTGGTACCTATTTTACCCAAAATGGTTGAAATTTTCTATCTTCTTTAACCACTGTAAGGACTCAGCATCATTATGTGCACTTTACCTAAGCAGAGCCTTATCCAATTTTCCATATGCAAGGAAGAGTCCCATAGGAACTGGAAAGTGTACCCTCCAGTTCCCCATCCAGCCATTCTTCTCAGCTTCTGCCAGCACATGTTCGGAGTGTTGAGCAGTACAAGCCCAAAGCAGAGAAAACTCGGTCTTGGGAAATTTGAAGTCAATATTCAGACCTGAAAAGGGGCCATTGTGAAAACTTGTAGTGAAACAGACTGCAAATGAGGTCTAATGTGTTCAGTGTAAAACTGTTGACTGGGAAGGTTTGAAGCACACCAAAACAAAACAGAGGGGTGAGTTTCCCACAGCTGATTGAAACACAGTGATAAGGTAGGATATTGTTTCAGATATTACAGAAACATTGAACCCAAGTTGGGTGTATGTCAGTGTGAAGGTTGGAAAACATGGGTTAGGATAGTTTAAGGTTTGGATAACTCTCAGAGGCACCCACAAAGACCAAGGATAGGTGTAAGAATTAAAACAAACAGGACTTTTGGTAGCATTCTAGAACATCTGAATGCAATTGAGCTGATGAGGTGGCTTAAATAGGAATGCCCCCCAAAGTCACATGGATGTGAAGGCTTGGCCATAGCGTGTGACACTATTAGGAGGTGTGGCCTGGTTGGGGGAAGTGGATCCGGCTTTGAAGTCTAAGATATGTTCAAGCTGCTCCTGGTATGATATGCAGTTGCTCCTTCTGCTGCCTGTCAATTCAGATATAGAACCCTCAACTCCTTCTCCAGCACCAAGTCGGCCTGCCTGCTGCCATGCTCCCCAGTCATGACAATAGATTAAATCTCTGGAACTGTAAACTAGCCCCAATTGAATGTTTCCTTTCTAAGAGTTGTCATAGTCATGGTGTCTCTTCACAACAACAGAAACCCTAGGTAAGATATCTACCAAAAATCACTTTGGATCATAATTTTTTATCACAGTAACAAAAGCCAACTAATACAGCTGACACATGGGAAGCTCTGAGTATGGAAGCAGAATAGTCAGAACTGTACTTTGGGTATCAGTAACAATATACAGGATGTGTGACAAAAGGAAATCCCAAGATGGGAGACCACATGTGGTTTTTGCAATGGAGCAGATCAGAGGTAAAAACTGGAGCTAGCACCAAAGCACTGGAATGGAGAAGAAAATGCACCTGAAGGTCATTGTAGAGAAATATGTGGCTACTGCGAGTTGATCCTCAACAAAGTAGGACAGCAAAAGAGAGTTAACTATGGATTTTAATTTCCAGGTCTATGGCTGAGAAATAATCTGTTCAAATATGTAAATACTGTGGTCTTTCTTCCATTAAACAAAACAGATACCAGGTTCTGAAATTTTCTCCAAACTAACTCACATAAGCCCACCCAAACTGAGGTCTATGTTCAAGATATTGATGACAAGAGACTGGAGAGATGACAGAGAGGTTAAGGGCACTTGCTGCTTTCATAGAAGACCCAGGTTTGGCTCCTAGCACCAACACAACTCACCATCATCCATAATCCCATTTCCAAGGGGTTCAATGCCCTCTTCTGTCCAGCCATGTTACCAGACACCTATGGTACACACACACATACATACATGAAGGCAAATACTCATACTCATAAAACTAAATAAATAAATCTTTTAAAAGAAATTGATAATTGCCTAGCTTTTTGAAAAATGGCAAAGTTCCTTTTAAAAAACCCCATTAAAAACTTCCTCTCCTTGATCTTAGCACTAAGATTCCATTTAGTTAAAGTTCTTATTCTAAAATACAAACAGCCCTGGGGGGTTATTCTTTTTATTTTAATGATAATACCTGGATAAACACATTTATTTCTTGAGAGTAAAACACACAGTGTTTTCATTCAACAGAAGACTAAAATGTGACTCCTACAGGAAACAGCATCCCGAGTCACTTTCTCAATCTGTTATGAAGATTTAAATCATATGGTTCTCGTCATGACTTGAAAGAAGCAATAGATGATGACAAAGAATTTAATTTTAAAGTATTACAGTAAACAAAACAGAAAGAACTTGAGACAAACACACCTTGGGGATTATATGGATCACTTGCTAAGAGTGATTGATAGTAATGGTGGCGGTGGTAGTGGTGGTGATATATGTTTTGGGGATAGGGCACTTAATATTCAGCACAGGCTGGCTTCAATTCTACCAATTCAAGTCATTCTACCTGAGCTTCTCAAATGAGAGTGCCATAGGCATGCATCATTACGCCTTGTTTTGGTTTTTTTACATTGAAAACAGTCTTGGAAACAACATTAACATGCTATTATTATAAATTTGATGAGTCGAAAGACTAGATATTACTTAATGCCTCCTTGAGACACTTATAATCTAGTAGGAAGTAACCCTTCTAGAATTTGACTTAAGTAGAACTAGTCAAATCCAGCATGTGAGACAGATAACATAAGTGTACTGGTACAGACCCACTATTCCAAAGGCTATCTGATGACATTTGGATGATATGATCCCATTGTCACCCATGACTCACTACCAGTAGTGTGCTGTGCTTTGATCTGGACTCTGAGGACAAAGCAGTGAACATCAGGGCAAACTGGTTGCATGGAGTAGATAACTCAATATTGTGGATTGTGCCATCTCATGAGCATTGATACGAAAGAAAATTCGAGACATGTGGAATCTAGGGTAGAACCATTGCAAAATAGCAAATAGAACACACAAAGTCATGATTCAGGATGTCACATCGGCTATTCCAGAGAGAAGAGAGCCACGCAGGGCAGAGAAATGTGGTGCGTTAAGGGCCCAGCTGAGGACTTGCTTACATAGACACATATGACCCACAAAAAGAATTTTGCTGGATTCTACTTGTATTGAAAAGCAGAGGCATAAAGCGATCTAGCTTCACTTTTAGTTTCATCTTTAGATGCTGAGGGGAAACATCCTATAGGAATCACAAGAATGGGAAAAGGAAAAGCAATTATGAGCTTCAGCTGGTGTCTGAGACATGGCAGCAATGGTTTCCTAATTCAGTGGAGAGGGCGAAGAGCAATCAATGAAGGCAACGGAAGCAGAATATGATGACGAATCAGATGTGAGGATCTGAGAGCAGGAAGGATCAAGAATTTCTCCACTTTGGTTTCAATGAGACTTGTGGAAACTTGGTCTTAATATGGCAACCTGAAGAAGATAGGAGACTGTGAAGAGGCAGAGGAATAGCGGCCTTCAGAAAGACTGATGTAGTTCAAATGGTCCCTTAATTAGTTGCCACTGTTAGTCCACTATAAAACAGTGGTCCCTAACACTGAACCATCCCCTGGCTCCTGACTCACCGTGGAGTTTTCACCCTACCGTGAAGTCATCTGCCTTAAGTTCCTCACCACAGCTCAGCCACTAGCGGTGTCATCTTTGAAACCCCAGAAAGTGAGTAAATAAATCTCATAGCTCCATCACAGTAGAGACTAGGGCTTCAAAAGATGGGTTTTTGAGGGGACTCGAACATGCATAGCCATCAGGTCCCTTAGGACTCTGTCTTTAGTTTTATCATTTTCTATACTTCAACTTTTTTGGAAAAACTAACAACTGAAATCATAACTCACCTCTTTGCTCCTTTCTTCTCTTCCACTCCTCTCTCCTCTCCTGCGGTACCCACCCCTGCTTTGCCCTTCCTCTTTCTGCACCTATGCATGATTAACAACCACCACACCCCTCCTCTGCAGATCGCCAGGCAGAAGCTTGTGGGTTGTTCTAGGTCAGGAGTGTTTGTCTCTCTTACCTGCTCAGTCTCTAATCAATCCCAGAATTATCTGAAGTCCAAACATTTTGCCTAAGTCATTGAAACCAGCCTGAGTTCAAGATAATTCAGTTGGCAGCTTGATCTTCTCGTCCTACCTAGGCCATTCTTTGCGTCTTTACCAACAGTAAGACTGTTGCTGCTCTCTGAGAGGATAGCACTGAAATTTAACCTCTGGCAAAGGGGGAAACAGGGACCCCCAAGTAGAGTGTCCAAGACAGAAATGAGAATTGTCCCTTTCTGCTCAGTTTAGCCAAACCAAACGGATTGAGTCTCTGCTATTTTGCTAAGGCTGGTTCACCCCCTCAAGCTCACTCAGATGCATGTGAGTAAAATAGGTTTCTAAAAGCACTATTTTAGCACAGGGGGACCTAGAGGACCTAAGGTACCTGGGGGACAGGCATAAGTAGAGATGATTCATCCTTCAAGCTAAAATGTTTAGAGTTGTTCACATTTTCTCTGCCTCAAACCTTAAGAGGCCACTTTTCCTATAGGCCACCCATAATTTTCTGTTGCTGATCACAGTAAAACATGTCTGAGAAAAGCTTCGTTATAGAAACCATTCTGTGAAAGGGAGGAGGGATGAAAACAAAACACATTTACAGATACCGCAAATGACTGGGGACATCGCTGGCCAGAGGTGCCCTTTCCCATCGGAGTAAATGAGTTAAGAAACCATCTCATCAGATCAGCGGAACAAATGAAAAGCCACAATTATGAGCCAACAGGTATTGATTTACCTCCGCTGTACTTTAATGACATCTCAGATGAAAATTTCTACCTCAACAGAAGTACACAATCGCCAGAAGCTAGCTTTCGGGATAGACTCATCCAAAGTCCCTCAAATGAATTGCCTAAAACTGACAGCAGGGATGTTTTTGTTTACATTGAATTGAGATGGAAGTCTAGTTTTTCATGACAGGGTTATGAAACCAAAGTATTTGGTCTTTCAACTCATTAACTAGTTAATATCTCAGTAATTCAATAATAAGTGAACCAACTGAAGCATTGCCGAGAGCTGTGAAGGAGCCGGAAGGCCCATAAATCTTTCACAGTGAGAAACAAGCTAGACATTGAAAGGTTATTTTGCCCTAAAACACTTAAGATGCTTTAACTAGTCAGGAAACATTTAAAATTATCAGTGCCAAAGACAGGACATGTTTAATTGAATAGGTATTTTATATTCCTGCTGGATTCATAAATTTTCTCCAAATAAATGAAGGAATTGCAATTACATTATGTTGGTGAAAGAATAAAAAGTGACATTGACCAAGCAGTGGTGGTACATGCTTTTAATCTTAGCATTCAGGAGGCAGAGGCAGTTGGGGCCGGCCTGGTCTACAGGGTGATACAAAGTAAGTGCCAGGATTGTTACACAGAGAAATCCTGTCTTGAAAAAACAAAGCAACAACAAAAACAAACTCCAGCATATATAACAAAAAATGGTATGGTTACTTTCAGTATGGATAC